>SJYV01033749.1:1245875-1261296 GCA_006410875.1 Neotragus pygmaeus
AGTCCTAAAACAATAACAAAGTTTCTCCTTAAGAAACTACAACAGGAAAAGCAAACAGAATTTAAAGCAAGCAAAGATTAGAGTAAAATCAATAGACCTATAACAAATCAAAGAATTGAATTAGTAATTGAAAATCTTACCACCAAGAAAAGCCCAGGCCAAGAATTCTTCATGGGTGAATTTTATCAAATATTTAAAGTATAAATAATACCAATCCTTCACAAACTTTTTCAGAAAATGGAGGATGGAATACTTCCAAAATCATTCCAAAATACTGGTACTACCCTGATATCAAAACTAGATAAAAAGCAACACACAAAAACTGCAGACCAATATCCCTCATGAATATAGATGCAAAATTCTAAACAAAATATTAGCAAGCCAAATGTATCAATATAAAAGAATTAAACACAACAAACAAGTGGAATTTATCTCAGGAATGCAAAGTTGTTTTAACATTTAAAAACTGATCAACATAGTACATGATCTTACTAGAATGAAGGGCACAAACCACCAGATCATGTCAATGGATGTGAAAATAAGCATTTTAAAATACCCAACACCTGTTTTATGATAAAACTTTCACCGGGAGAAGGCAAAGGCACCCCACTCCAGTACTCTTGCCTGGAAAATCCCATGGACGGAGGAGCCTGGAAGGCTGCAGTCCATGGGGTCGCTGAGGGTCCAACACGACTGAGCAACTTCACTTTCACTTTTCACTTTCATGCATTGGAGAAGGAAATGGCAACCCACTCCAGTGTTCTTGCCTGGAGAATCCCAGGGACAGGGGACCCTGGTGGGCTGCCGTCTGTGGGGCTGCACAGAGTCAGACACGACTGAAGCAACTTAGCAGCAGCAGCAAGATTCTTTCCACTTCAATCTCTCTTTGATTCAGTGCCCTTCTGGCCCCTCCTCCTAAACCTTTGGCTTATCTCCATTTGGTTCTGCAGCAAATGTAAAGAGGGGTAAATTGAGTCACGGGGAAATATTCATTAATAAAACGTTGGTGTGAAGAGATGTACTTGTCTAAAGTCTTCCTGCTTGCTACGGCCAAGTAAGTCCAGGTCCTTCAAACTAAAGAAGGGTATGAACCAATATCACAAAACTCCTTCAGTAAGTCAGATGGGACAGAGGATATGTGAGAAAGATTCTTCTTCTGTCTGAGCCGGGAAGGCAACCCCCTGGAGAGAAGCCATCGGGCTGAGATGCTGAGCAGTTGCCTCTGATGCCGACTGCCTTAAAGTAGCATGTGTTAGAGAAGAGAGTGAATCTCTATACCGGAGCAGGGGCCCACACATCCTCTCCCTCAGTCCTTGAAAAGAAAACTGCAAAAACCTAAGAGAATATTCCTGGCAGAGTCCACAGCTTCTAAACAGAAAGGGTAGGTTCAGCTAGAGAACCCCCCATTTCATTAACAAGTGACCCCAGCTTCCCCACCCTTCCCTGTATAACAAGGGCTCCATACTGCCTTAACCCCCTTCCTGGTTCTCCCAAATCCCCTGGAACTGGTCCATGGCAGACCTGTGATCTGACAGGTGAGGACTAGAGCTATTTAAAATTCTTCACTTGGAGGAGACATTAATTTTATATGTATCATGTGAATTTTTTACAACCAGAACATATTCATGCATTGCTTATGTAATTAAAAATAAATAATTAAAATCTTTGGAAAAAAAAAAACTTTCAACAAACTAAGAATAGAAGAGAACATCCTCAACCTAATGAAGAACCAACAGCTAACATCATATTTAAAGGTGAAAGAATGAATACGTTCTCCCTAAGATCTGGAAGTTTGTTTTCACCACTTCTGGTCAACATGGAGGGTTTAGCCAATTCAATTTAAAAAAAAACGTAAAGGCATTCAGACTGAGGGGGGGGGGAAGAGTAAAACTGCCTTTATTTACAGATGACATATTCTTGTAAGCAGAAAATGCCAAAGAACAGAACAGCACTTGCTTTGCTTTCTCCCTCCCTTCCTCATTCCCTCTCTCTCTCTCCTAACAAATGAGTTTAGGAAGCTAAAATCAACTGTATTTCCACAGACTAGAAGTGAACACTAGCAATAAAATTAAGAAAACATTGCATTCACAATACCATCAAAAAGAAAAAAATACGTAATTTAAGAGGTACAAATCTTGCACAATGAAAGCCATAAAACATTGATGATAGAAACTAAATTTAAGGGAAATGTTCCATGTACATGTTTAAGATTCAATATTATCAAGGCTGCAGTTTTCTTCAGATTATTTATAAATTCAACACTATACCTATCAAAATCCCTACAGGCTATTTTTTGTATAAATTGACACATTGATCCCAAAATTTATATGCAAATGCAAAGGACTTAGAATAGTAAAAGCTTCTGAAAAAGGATGATGTACCTGATCCAGTTTCAGAACTTTCCATAAAGCTACAGTAATCAAGACTGTGTAATCATATAGATCAATGAAACAGAGTTGAGAATTCAGAAATGAACCCTTCATTTATGGTAAATTGATTTTTCAGTTACCAAAATAACTGAGTGGAGGAAAGAATGGTCTTTTGAAGAGATGATGCTGGGGACAACTAGATATCCACATGTAAATATATATTTACACACATAGAGAAAGAGATATTTATTTCACACCATATACAAAAATTAACTCAAAATGGACCACAGATCTAAATATAAGAGCTAAAATCTGTACAATTTCTAGAAGGAAATATAGCCAAAAAGTCTTTGTGACTGATTGAAGAGATTCTTAGATACAACTTAAAAGCATAATCCATAAAAGAGAAAATAGATAAATTGTACCTCATTAAATTTTTTAACTTCTGTACTTTGAAACAAACCATTAAGGAAAAGAAAATGATAGGTAACAGATTGGGAGATAGTATTTGCAAATTATATATCTGATAAAGACACTGGAGTCAGAATATATAAGGAACTTCTACAACTCAGTAAGATGACACGACCCAACTGAAAAAAATGGGTAAAATATTTGAGTTGATATATTACAAAGGGCTAACATGTACATGAAAAGATGTTTAACATTAGTTTTATTAAAATTAAAACTACAATGAGATACCACTTCCCACTCACCAGAATGGCTATAATAAAAAAAAGAGAGAGACAGTCTAAGTGTTGGGGAAAATTAGAACCTCTTCTAGCAGGGCTTTGTCTCTTAAGCACTACGAAGTTGAGGGAAATTTCCCTCCGTTTTTTAAAAACCTCCATTCTAACCTTCCAGTCTCTCATACTTGGTCCCAGAACTCAGCAAGTGTCCTTCAGTATAGTGGCTGTACCTGTGGATGCTGTGGGGGTACCACCCAGATCCCTCGAATGGTCTAAAACATGCATTCATGGCCAGCCGCCAACAGTATTATCAGCTGCAGGCTCACAGCGCTGCCTGGGAGCTGCAGTTGACTGAAAGATGATGCTTCATTCAAGGTTACACCCTCATCCCCAGGGACAGCCTGCATCTAATGACTGGAGTCCAAAGGCCCAAGCCCCTTGCCACAGTTTCGGACATCCCTAAATGGCCATCCCAGCTTCACAGCTCCCTGGGAGATTGGCTAATGCTACTGTTGCATCTGTATGTATCACCATTCGGCTTCTGCAGCATGCAGGTTCTCTTGCTCCGTCACAGTGTTGTTGAGATGATGTTCCAATAAGCCTCCAAGTACAAACCTCTACCTGTTTCCTGAGAAACTTGACCTGCAATGTAAAATTGCCCAAACCTTTCAATTTTCCAATCTGTTGCACCAGCCCCAAAGTGACAAGAGAAGCCTCACTGGGTTTCTTTTTCCCTCAGTAGAGACCCTGCTGCAAGAACCAAGCCTGATCCTTAGTCCATGTCCCAGCAAACATGTCCTAGTAAATGCCCCCGGCAAACAAAACAGCCACTCACCTCAGGAGAACTCCTTCCTGTTCGGAATTCCTGTTCACCTAGTCCAAGCTGCTCTCACAGCTCTCATACATCTTTAAACATATGATTCTTGAAACCTACCCATATTTTTACAGATGTTGCAGAAAGGGTGTTGAGCTGCCATGACTAACTACATCCTGTCTAGAAGTGGAAGTTTCTAGACACAGATTTTCAAAATTCCAAATGTTACTTTTTTCTCTAATCTAATTGTAGTCAGAAAACTTGTGTTATAATGTTTTAGAATTTTGTTGAAACTATATATGATCTTATATACAGTCAAATTTAATAAAATATTTCATGTACTCTTAGAAAAATATGGATGCTCACTGTTGGATGCAATGTCCTTATGTTCATGGGATCAAACTTATTGTTTTGTTCCAATCTATATCTTTATTAATATTTGTCTCCTTGATCTGTTTCTGAAAGAAAAATAATAAAATTTCCTATCATTCTGGTAAACTTGTCCATTTTCCTTGTGGTTCTTTCCATGTTTGCTTTGTAGATTTTTGAACCATGTTATTTGATACACAGAATTTAGAATTGTTGTAACTTCCTGGTGAAGTGAACTTTTGAAATTTTAAGTAATGATTTTATCTCTAGTCATGCCTCTGCTTCTACTTTTACTAAAAATGACACAGCTATACCATCTTGCTTGGTTCATCTCGTTCTCCTATGATTCATTATTCAGACACATAAGCTTTTGTATTAGCTGATGAAAGGTAAATACTAACAAATTATTTCTCCCACAGAACTACATTCCCACACACTATGAATCTATGGTTGAACTAACCTTGATACATACCACAGTTTTATCAATTCCATAATAAAACAAAGTATCAAGTATCTAACTATTAAGGTACACAGTTCAAAATCATAAAATGTTACATGTCTGATCAGTTCAGTAGTAGAAACTCTCTTCTATTTTGGTTGAAAAAGACAAGGAAAAAATACTACACTTAAAAATAATAGTTAATAACTTCCAATAGGTGTATTGAAGAGCTACAAGACATTCAAAACTTTATAATTAAGAAATGTTTTAGCTACAAAATATCTTTCCCTTTTTAAAGTTCATTAAATATTTTTGAGATTAGTTGTTTGTCAGTTACTTCATTTGCTATTGTTTTCTCCCATTCAGAAGGCTGTCTTTTCACCTTACTTATAGTTTCCTTTGTTGTGCAGAAGCTTTTCATTTTAATTAGATCCCATTTGTTTATTTTTGCTTGAAGTAAGCCAGAAAGAAAAACACCAATACAGTATACTGATACATATATATGGAATTTAGAAAAATAGTAATGGTAACCCTGTATGTGAGACAACAAAAGAGACACAGACACATAGAACGGACTCTTTTGGCCTCTGAGGGAGAGGGAGAGGGTGGGATGATTTGGGAGAATGGCATTGAAGCATGTATACTATCATGTAAGAAACGAGGCGCCGGTCTATGTTCGATGCAGGATGCAGGATGCTTGGGGCTGGTGCACGGGGATGATCCAGAGAGACATTGTGGGGTGGGAGATGGGAGGGGGATTCGGGATTGGGAGCTTGTGGACAACTGTGGTGAATTCATGTCGATGTATGGCAAACCCGATAGAGTATTGTAAAGTCAAATTAAAAAATAAATTAATTTAAGATGGAAAAAAAAAAATCTTCAGTACNATAGTAATGGTAACCCTGTATGTGAGACAACAAAAGAGACACAGACACATAGAACGGACTCTTTTGGCCTCTGAGGGAGAGGGAGAGGGTGGGATGATTTGGGAGAATGGCATTGAAGCATGTATACTATCATGTAAGAAACGAGGCGCCGGTCTATGTTCGATGCAGGATGCAGGATGCTTGGGGCTGGTGCACGGGGATGATCCAGAGAGACATTGTGGGGTGGGAGATGGGAGGGGGATTCAGGATTGGGAGCTCGTGTACACCTGTGGTGGATTCATGTCGATGTATGGCAAAGCCAATAGAGTATTGTAAAGTAAAATAAAGTAAACAAAAAAATAAATAAAATTACGTTTACTAAATAAAAGGAACTATTCTATACATCCTGCACAAGATTAAGGCAACATGGAATTTCTAGTAGAAAATTTCCATAGCCTCTTCCCATTCTGTCTTCAGGCCCTCCCCTTCAAAACTGCATCCCAAGTGTAAACAGATTGACTCTAAAGCTTTTTGTGTCTAAAAATATTACAAACACACACGTGTTTCTGTATGATGTATATTTTACATGAACTTTCAGAGATGTGATTTTTTTTCAAACTGGAGCCTTTCACAACCGCACAAAATGAGATTTATAGAAAGACAATAATCACCGTTTAAGTCCTAGTAAGAATTCAACAGAATCAATTGTCACACAAAACATGTACACAGGTATACATGTCGGGTGGTAAACATAGGAGCAGATAAATAACCATAAAGTTCTTACTTGCGATATTTGAGACGACTAGAGGAATAAACCTCATATGGTTTACAGTGCTGTTCTTAATTCCTTGGGTTTTTAGTCTACATGATACTAAAAATATCCCAGTATTGTACTAAGGAGTATTTTGTAATCTCTGTTTCTTATATATTATTTCTGGCATGGGAATAGTAGTAAGCTAAAGAGGCTACAATTTTGTCACGCTTGTGTCATTTCAGTATTCCTAAGGGAGACTTCATTAGACTTGTCCTTCATTAAGCTTATGCTAATATATATGATAAATTATGTCCTGTCTCAAGTTCCGTGTCCAAGGCAACAGCATGAGGCAGACAAGTTTTATTGAATGCAACAGTTGTTTCTATGGCCACTGGAGTCTTTGAAGCGCAGCCGCATTTTAGAATGATATTTCTCCAAATATAAAAGTTGCTTGCTGTTAAAAGCTCCACGCCGCTTTTGTCTTATAAACTGGACCGCCTCTTCGTTTTTCATTCCACCTTCCATTAATGCCAGGGCGACAAGCACTGGAGTTCTCCCAAGACCTGCAACACAGTGAACAGCAATGCAACAACCAGGCTCTTCCCGAAATTTAATGTTTAAAAGACTTAACCAGTCATCCACGATCTGATTAGAGGGTGATGAACCATCATCAAAGGGCCAATCCAAAACCTGAATGCCTTCTTTCTCCACCAGAGCGGTGTCATAAGTTGCTTCACACACTCTTACTATTGTCGTAACTCCGTACTTCTTAAGGTCTTCTATGAATTTGCTTAAGGTTGCACTGGTTGGATTGTGTGTAATAAGAAATCTCATGTTCCTGTATGTGACTTCCACAGGAGCTGGGCAGTTCAGTGGAGCCATGTTAATTTAGTTTTTTAAAAAGTCGATACGGTTACAGGGAAAAAATTAAATTTCTGAATGCAGAAATGATGTAAAGAAACTGAAGTCTACTTCAATATGCCCCACACGAAATTCTCAATGCTTCAGATACGATATTGGGAGTAACGAGGAAATGAAACGAACCTCCTAACACCAAGCCATCCTTCAGTTCAGTAAGACTGAGTCAATGGAAAGGAAGAGCACTGAGCTTTACCCCATCTGGGTCGGAATTCTTGTAAAAGGCTCCGATGGTTTCAAGAACACACGTCTGTGTCCAGGGTGACGCTCCTATGGGGGCTTCTCGGCGGAGCAGTGATGAATTTCTACAGTTCACTTCTCCTCATGAAGGTCGTGCTGTGCCTGGCAGTAGTCTCCGGGGGCCTTCAGAAACTCCATAAATGCGTGACCAACACCACCACAGGAAGGACTTAGTTTACTCATTAAAGACTGTGGCCTAACCATACAGCCGGTCCCGCAGCAGAGGCGGCGGTGGCGTCGGCTGAACAGGAGGGAGCAATGGCGGTGGTCGCGGAGAGAACGGTGGCACGACTCCGGCATCCACCGAGCGCTCACGTCAAGAGAGCCAATCGGCGCTCCCCGAGGTGCACCTGCATCACAAACCCTTCCTTTTATAGGCAGCGTGACGTATGCTCTTCCTCACCAATCACAGAAAGGCGGGAAATAGAGCGCGACAGTGTGGGGCCCGCCCTCGGCAACAAGAGAGCGAGCCGGTTGGTGTAGGGAGGCGGGCTGGAGGTTAAGCCTCCTCGGTTCCCCGCCTCCCGCAGGGGAGGAAAGGGGCTGAGGAGGGACTTGGGGGCGGGAATGGACCGGGTCAAAACCTGGGAGAGGCTGAAGAAAGTCGGAGGCGAACCGAGATAGGTGGGAAAGAAAAGGTAGTGGAAGAACGCCGTCCATTGACTCCACTGTAGCTTCCTCCGACGGCTTCATGTTTCAGCCATGACATATTGCTAGGCTTTTTTTTTTTTTAGATTCGGTCTGATAAATTTTGTCTGTAAAGAACTTAAGTCTATTTACATTATTTTTATACATTTTTTTCTGTTTTACGTTACATGTTATTGCTGTCTCTGCATCTGTTTTTCTCATTTTGTGCTATTTGACATACTTCTGTATTTCTTATCTTTTTATTTCTTTTGGAGTAAGATTTTTCTTCCCCAAAGTTCATATTTTCTTTCCACTGTTTTGAAAATGTGTAATTGTGGTTTAAAGTTCTTAGCAGTTACTACTTTTAGTCATACAAACATACTCTCTCAGTCTTGTCCGAATCTTTGTCACCCCGTGGACTGTAGCCCATCAGGCTCCTCTGTCTGATATTTCCCAGGCAAGAATACTGGAGTGGGCTGCCATTTACAGCCCCATTCCCCAGGGAATCTTCCAGGGTTGAAAGGGATGGAACCAGCCTCTCTGTGTCTCCAGCATTGGCATGCCAATTCTTTACCACTGCGCCACCTGGGAAGCCCAGTAGTTATTATTGAGCCCAGCTCAACACATTTTAATTAATGCTGTCATGCATTTTTTAAACCCCACATATGACATTCTTTATAAAAATCAGGGTTTGTTTAAATTTGCCCAGTATGTCAGCAGTTTATTTGCTCACTATTTCTTGCATCTCAACTCTTCTAAGAGTATTCTTCCTTATCTAATAGCATTTTGGGGCAGTTCCTTTAGTTCTTATTGTATGACTGACTTTGGTAAATATTTTATGTAATCTTAAAAATATGCATTTTCTCATGTTGAAAAATATTTTTTATTGTTGGTAGACATCTGTGTTTTTTTTAATAAACTTTTTTTCTATAATTCTTTTACTTTGCTTTCATTTCTGATAGTTTCACTGAGTACACAATTCTACATTGACATTTTCTCAGACCTTTGAAGATATTGTTTTCAGTTTAGCTTTCTAATAGTTTTAGAATTTTCTAAAATGTATAGGCTTTCTTTACTGGCCTCTACTGGGCCCATTTCTTCTTTCCTCTTCCTTCATTCTTTGCTCTTTCTTCCATCCTTCACTTCTTTAATAACTGAGTCCACTATATGGAGGGGAGCAAGGTAGCTGTCTGTGAGGTAGATGAGATGGAGAACACAGAAGATATTGGAGTCTGGGGAAAAGGATGAGGATGACATTCAAGGAAAGATGGGCTGGCAGTTGGAACCTAGTGTGGGTTGTCAGAACTCAAGCAGGGTACAGAACACATGCACAAAGGAGGAAAGCAGTGGTGATCGGAGATTACATAAGAGTTTATTTAGTAATACATTGAGAATAATGGGAATTAGGCTTCTCCCTGCTCTGACAGGAGTTACAAATATAGAAAGGGAAAAAGTATAACTAGTAGTAGGATTTGGAGTTGGCATTGTATCACTGTAAACTCATAATTTCCATATATATAGAAATATAGATAGGTGTGTGTGTGTGTGTGTGTGTAAATTCCTCAGCTTCATCTTCAGAGAGCAGAGATGGCCTAAATCAATGACAACCCAATAGCAATGAGAACAACTAGCACTCAGATCATGGTTTCCTAATACCATTCTCCATTAAAAAGTCCCCTAGGGGAAATGGCTAATTCCAAAGGTAGGGCAGCAAAAATATGACTAGCCTAGAACATTTATTATGACAAAGTTATGGAAGTGTTCAAAAATGATAGTATGACAAAAGGACATAGACCAAAAAGAACACAGACCAAAGGAGACTAAAAATAACCTGACGACCAAGTGATTATATGCTATACTAGATGGAATCTTGGAACAGCAAAAGGACATTTTATGCATATCAGGGCAAAACAAGGGATATCTGAATAGAGTGTGAACTTTAATTAATGGTAAAGTATCAGTGTTGATTCCTTAGTTATAACAAATATGTCATAGAAACAGAAGATGTTAACAGTGGGGGAAACTGAGTGAGGAGTGTACAAGGAATTCTCTAAAACCGTTCTAATTTTTGAAAATTATTTAAAACCACAAAAAAACACAGAAGCCAGCTTAAAAATCTCCAACTGATCATGATTTTTATATCAATAATAGTACTGAATTATTAGTCATTGAATAAAATAAAAAAACCTTAAGTCTATATGGATATAAATAGGGAGAAGAAAACACTTTGCCTTAGAGTAAAATGCCAACTAATAAATGTAGCAGCAATAGTGGAATTAGAAAAATCTGTATTTAGCAACCATCATCACAATTATGCATTTAGCAAAGAAACATCAATACATGCTAAACCTAGTGAGTGAAATTTGATGAGGAATGGATATTTATTTACTTTCAAAAGTACCTACCATAAAGTATCAATTAGTTACGAAAGAAAACAAATTGATAGTGGTAAACTCAGCAGGTCACAATCAAATGATCAGTTACCATGACCAGTAATGAGAAAGATTGAGTGAGTACCATCTGATAGAATGGCGTGCAAGGAACATAGCAGCACTTCTGTCATATTCCTGAGAAACAAAATACATTACTTTAATTTTATCATGAGGAAAAGTCATACATCCAGGTGGAAGGACTGAAATCTTCAAAAGTGTCAGCCATGAAAGTCAAGTGAAGGCTGAGGACTGTTCAGGTAGAAGGAGATTAGGAAAATAATGTCAACTACATATGTCAACATGATCACAGATTGCACTCTTTTGCTCAAAAAGACATTACTGCCTGCCAATGCAGGGGACATGGGTTCAATCCCTGGTTCAGGAAGATCCCACATACCTCGGGGCAACAAAGTCTGTGAGCCACAGTTACTGAGCCTGCATGTCAGAACTCCTGAAGCCCATATGCTTAGATCCCATGCTCCACAACAAGTGACGCCACCTGCCACTGCAATGAGAAGCCTGTATACAGCAACGAGGAGTATGCTTATACAGCAACGAAGACCCAGAGCAGCCAAAAGTAAAATAATTTTTTTAATTTTAAAGGATATTATTGGAACAACTGGCAAAGTTTTCATTGAGTTGTTGGATTATATAGTAATAATAGATGTTGATTGTCTGATTTTGGTGGCTATACTGTGGTTTTATGGGAGACTATCCTTATTCGTAAGGTATTATGCTATAAAATATTTAGACATGATAAGGGATATGTCATCAACTTACCTTTATTTAGTTCTGAGGGCAGGGGGAGCATATTTTTACCATTCTTGAATCCTTGTAAGCTTGAAATTAATTGAAACTTTTTTATCTCTAGCATTAATTTAAAAGAGAGACGTTGTGGGGTGGGAGGTGGGAGGGGGATTCGGGATTGGGAGCTTGTGTACACCTGTGGTGGATTCATGTCGATGTATGGCAAACCCAATAGAGTATTGTAAAGTTATATTAATAAATAAATAAATAAATAAATTTATAAAAAAAATAATAATAAAATAAAATAAAAGGCCCAAGTCATAGGTAACCCACCAGCTGATGCTTGCTTCTCTGAATTCTTTCTCCCACTTTGTGTCTGCCTCTAGAGATGTTTTTTTGCAGCTTTATATTTTTTTAAGATTTTTAAAATATTGGGGGAGGGTGGAATGAATTGGGAGATTACGATTGACACACACACTACCATATGTAAAGTAAAGCTAGTGGAAAGCTGTGGTATAGCACAGGAGCTCAACTCTGCTCTGTGATGACCTAGAGGGGTGGGTGGGGGAGGGAGGGGTATGTGTATAAATATAGCTGATTCACTTTGCTGTACAACAGAAATTAACACATTGTACAGCAATTATATTCCAAAAATAAAAATATCATAGCTGGCATTGTTAGGTATTTCGTAGCTTCTTCTGGCCATAATTTTAGAATATGGCAGACTGGCAGTTGTCCAATAGGATCTATTTCCCCCATATTTAGTACTAGCATCTTCTGAGTATTTCACTACACACATGGCCACCAAGCTAGAGACTTCAGTCTCCAAGATCCCTTGCAGCATGGTGCGGCCATGTGATTAAATTTTGGCCAATGAGACAGGGACAGAAATAATGGTACCACTTCCAGGTTATACTCCTTAAAAAAAAAAAAAATTTAAAAAAAAAGCACACTGGCTACCCTGCCTTTTTCTTCCAATTTGCTAGTTAGGAGATGATACCAGGAACTGCCTTGACCCAGTGCTGGAAATCACAGGAGAATCTGGTAGAACCACCTTACCGTCTTGGACTATGTACTCCTAGACTGTTTCTTGAAAAAATGGTTAAGCTACTTATTGTGGTGGTTAAACTACCAGTATTTAATATTTGTTAAGGTGCTATCCTAACTAATAAAATTTAAATGAAAGAACTGACATGCCACCTGATTTGGAGGAAAGGTGAAAGGAAGAATAGAGACTCAAAACCAAAAAGAACACTTCTGCTGCGGGCCAAGATACAGTAAGCACACCATAGCGTTTCTCTTCAACTGATTATAACTGAACAGAATATAGAAAGCAAGTAGGACTCTAAAAAGCAAACAATAGCAGGGGGATTATGTAAGCAAGTCAAAACCTGAAGAATGATTAGCATAGTGATGAATTTACTGGTGAATTTATTCCTCTTCTGCTTTGCCCTGAGGACAATCTAAGATCCAGAATGACACACAGCATAAACTCAAGAGAAATCCCCTCTTCTGGCCAAAGAAACAGGAAAAGGGTTCCCTGTGAACTAGAGTGTAAAGGGAAAGCCCTTTTTGTCCTTCTCCCGCTCCCTGGCATGCACCGAGACCAGCTGCAGTCATGAACTGCAGAGTGACAGCAATGATGGCGGCGGCGTTCCAAGTACCTGAGACGCTGAGGGAGCCTGTCTTCCCGGCCAGGGGAAGCAGGAAAAGGCACCCACAGTCAGAAGAGTGTGGGATGAATCTCTGTTGTTTGTTTCTGTCTTGTCCCTTACTGCTGCTCTTCTGGTTTGCCCTGGTTTGCTAAAGCTCCAAGAAAAACCCTGGCTTTATAGACAGAGGACTAGAAATAAGACACTGAAGAACGTTAAAGAAATTCCAGAGAGGAGAAAGCCGGAGAAAGAAATCCCTTAATTCTGTGTGTGAATCGACACAAGTCTCAGGTTTACTTCTAGGCCGCACATGTGAAAAACAGACCCAAAGAAACACAGGCTTTGAGAATTACGGAAGAGCCAGGCAGAGCCCTTGCAGTCAAGTCTGACTGACAGGGAGAGTTTCTGGAAGATATGAGGCTGACTCCTCTACCCACAGATGAGACAGAACTTGCACTCTGAATGTCGACATTTTTCTTGCTCAAAAAAAAGTCAATATCCTACAGTGGATCTTAACAAGGTAGCCACTGTCTTAAAGTTCCTCAGAAGGCAGTCTGGTTACCAGACAGGACCTAAATGAACATTTCTCAGTCTCCTGGTCGAATACCATTATAATACAATCTCAACCACTAATGAATTCCAGCCAACTACGAAGTACTATGAGAGGGAAGAATTCAATTAAAACTATGTTTATCAAACTGAAAATTATTTATTTACACTAGCAGACTGTTAAATCAGCTCTGTTCAATCTAATCAGAAATGTTTAATGAAATAAAATAGAAATCATCAGAATCCATTGCAGATAGGTAGGGTAAGTAGAGCCCTGTAAAACTTTTGTTTCATTACATGTGTGCACAAGTTCTGTGTTTCAATATGAGGTGTATTTCTTTTACTGAATCTTACTCAAAACATTTTGAAAACTACTGGAGTGTATTCTAACAGCCATTCCAATTTCATCGCACTATTTTTATGTAGGGTCAAAGAGGAAGGCAAAAATGGGCATAGTCCCCTAGAACTGACAGGGCATTTTCAAAAGCAAAGTCCTTCACTTTGCTCACTTTTGATAGTTTGAGCTTGTAATAACATTGAAGAAAAGCTGTTTATAGAGTAAGAGTTCTATTATCAGAGAAATGCAAATCAAGACCACAATGAGGTACCATTTCACACCAGTTAGAATGGCTGTGATCCAAAAGTCTACAAGCAATAATTGCTGGAGAGGGTGTGGAGAAAAGGGAACCCTCTTACACTGTTGGTGGGAATGCAAACCAGTACAGCCACTGTGGAGAACAGTGTGGAGATTCCTTTAAAAACTGCAAATATAACTGCCTTATGACCCAGCAATCCCACTGCTGGGCATACACACCGAGGAAACCAGAATTGAAAGAGACACATGCACCCCAATGTTCATTGCAGCACTGTTCATAATAGCCAGGACATGGAAACAACCTAGATGTCCATCAGCAGATGAATGGATAAGAAAGCGGTGGTACATATACACAATGGAGTATTACTCAGCCATTAAAAATACATTTGAATCAGTTGTAATGAGACGGATAAAACTGGAGCCGATTGTACAGAGTGAAGTAAGCCAGAAAGAAAAACACCAATACAGTATACTAACACATATATATGGAATTTAGAAAGATGGTAATGATAACCCCATATGCAAGACAGCAAAAGAGACACAGATGTATAGAATGGACTTTTGGACTCTGAGGGAGAGGGAGAGGGTGGGATGATGTGGGAGAATGGCATTGAAACATGTATACTATCATGTAAGAAATGAACTGCCAGTCTATGTTTGATACAGGATACAGGATGCTTGGGGCTGGTGCACGGGGACGATCCAGAGAGATGATATGCGGTGGGAGGTGGGAGGGGGGTTCAGGACTGGGAACTCATGTACACCTGTGATGGATTCGTGTCAATGTATGGCAAAACCAATACAGTATTGTAAAGTAAAATAAAGTAAAACAAACAAACAACAAAAAAAAAACATAGAGTAAGAGTTCTTAACCTGTGGTCCAGGTGTTCTAAAGTGAAAGTGAAGTCACTCAGTCATGTCTGACTCTTTGCAACCCCATGGACTGTAGCCCACCAGGCTCCTCCGTCCATGGGATTCTCCAGGCAAGAGTACTGGAGTGGGTTGCCATTTCCTTCTCCAGGTGTTCTAGGATACCCCTAACCACATGCAACATGTTGTATATGAAGATGTGCATATTTTTAGGAAAGAGTCCATATTTTCCACCAGATTCTCAAAAGATTCTCGACTGTCCAAAACATTAAAAACCACTGAAATTGGAACTCCTCTGATACATTAAGCTGGTCTGGCAGTACCATAGCTCCAGAAATGACAGAACTTGAAGACAGTAATTCAAATTGATTTAGAAAAGACATTCTCATTGAGTCTGGCCCAATAGCAGGATTGAACTAAAACAATATTAGCAGTTAAGATTAGTGAACAAGGTACCAAATTAGGAAAACTTGCTCCAAAAAAAAAAAAAAAAA
>SJYV01033749.1:1261671-1337073 GCA_006410875.1 Neotragus pygmaeus
GGAGTATTACTCAGCCATTAAAAATACATTTGAATCAGTTGTAATGAGACGGATAAAACTGGAGCCGATTGTACAGAGTGAAGTAAGCCAGAAAGAAAAACACCAATACAGTATACTAACACATATATATGGAATTTAGAAAGATGGTAATGATAACCCCATATGCAAGACAGCAAAAGAGACACAGATGTATAGAATGGACTTTTGGACTCTGAGGGAGAGGGAGAGGGTGGGATGATGTGGGAGAATGGCATTGAAACATGTATACTATCATGTAAGAAATGAACTGCCAGTCTATGTTTGATACAGGATACAGGATGCTTGGGGCTGGTGCACGGGGACGATCCAGAGAGATGATATGCGGTGGGAGGTGGGAGGGGGGTTCAGGACTGGGAACTCATGTACACCTGTGATGGATTCGTGTCAATGTATGGCAAAACCAATACAGTATTGTAAAGTAAAATAAAGTAAAACAAACAAACAACAAAAAAAAAACATAGAGTAAGAGTTCTTAACCTGTGGTCCAGGTGTTCTAAAGTGAAAGTGAAGTCACTCAGTCATGTCTGACTCTTTGCAACCCCATGGACTGTAGCCCACCAGGCTCCTCCGTCCATGGGATTCTCCAGGCAAGAGTACTGGAGTGGGTTGCCATTTCCTTCTCCAGGTGTTCTAGGATACCCCTAACCACATGCAACATGTTGTATATGAAGATGTGCATATTTTTAGGAAAGAGTCCATATTTTCCACCAGATTCTCAAAAGATTCTCGACTGTCCAAAACATTAAAAACCACTGAAATTGGAACTCCTCTGATACATTAAGCTGGTCTGGCAGTACCATAGCTCCAGAAATGACAGAACTTGAAGACAGTAATTCAAATTGATTTAGAAAAGACATTCTCATTGAGTCTGGCCCAATAGCAGGATTGAACTAAAACAATATTAGCAGTTAAGATTAGTGAACAAGGTACCAAATTAGGAAAACTTGCTCCAAAAAAAAAAAAAAAAAGACTGTGCCTTTTTTTTGTATAAAATCAGCTGTTTTAATTCAGGACTATAATAAAATCTGACTCTTAGAGACACAGAGAATGGACTTGTGGACACAGCAAGGGAAGGAGAGGGTAGGAAGAATTGAGAGAGTAATATTGAAATAGATACACTACCATGTGTGAAACAGCTAGTGGGAACCTGCTGTATGACACAGGGAGCCCAGCCTAGTGCTCTATGATGACCTAGAGGGGTGACCTGGGGGAGGGAGGCCCAACAGGGAAGGGATATAGTATACTTACAGCTGATTCATGTTGTTGTATGGCACAAACCAATACAACATTGTAAAGCAATTATTCTCCAAATAAAAATTTTTTTAAGTTCATGAACATCAAAAAAATTTGATTCTTAAAATGACTGAATGATTTTTTTAAAATTAGCTTTTATAACCTAGCTCACATAACCACTTCTCCATCTTAGTCTCAACAGACAGGAGCACAGGGCCTTGACATCTGTTGCCATGACTCCTTGTCAGTCTTTACCTAGCTATTTCCTATTTCTCCTTAAAAACTCAGCTCAGCCCTCATCCCTCTCAAAAGCTTTCCCTGTCAAGCTAACCTGACTCAAGGGCTCAACCTTGCTTTTCCAAAACAAGCAATGCACAGCACTATTAGGTATCTGCTTTGTTACAGGGAGATTTTCCAAGTCACATCTCTGCACTACACTGTGAGTGCTCCCAAGGCAGGCAAGGACTGAAGAGGTCTTAATCTCCAGGTCACTAACTTGGTGCTTGACACAGACTGAGAGTCAGTACTGCTACCCAGGGTAACACATTACAAGTTCAGGGATTTCCCTGGTGGTCCAGTGGTTAAGACACACATTCCCAATGCAGGGGGTCCAGGTTCGGTCCCTGGTCAGGGAACTAGATCCCATGGTTCACAACTAGAAGATTCTGTATACTGCAACAAAGACCTGATGCAGTCAAAATAAATAAATATTTTAAAAAAATAAATCATAAGTTCAGTTCCTACAGTAAAAAATATGTATGAATTTAAATCTCTTCACCCAAACATATCAACATTGCCTAAAGTCTTTTTTTCTTTAACAAGGCAGTCTCTCTCTATATATATTCATACAACACTATAATAGGAATTTATTATTTATTAGAGACAGAGAAATACTCCAAGGGTGTGGCAGGGATGGGTTTTTCAAGCAAATCAAGCAGTCCTGGGGACAGGCTATTGTTTCAAATATTGGGGATGATGGAACCCCCATGGAGGAGTCTTCTGGGGAAATGGAAAGAAGAGGTTAATACAGGATGTATGAGGGGAGAGCATCAGACAGTTCCAGTCACCAGAGAACATACTTGTTTCCATAGAAAAAGATAACATCAGCAACAAAATTTGCCCAATATCAATTTAAGTAAATACTTTCCCAATTATTCAAGGCTCAAAACATTCCTATTTTGTATTTGGAGTAGGGCAAACAATGTTCTAGATTGTCGTTTAGTCAGTTATGTCTGACTCTTTGTGACCCCATAGACTGTATCTCGCCAGGCTCTTCTGTCCATGGGATTTCTCAGGCAAGAACACTGGAGTGGGTTTCCATTTCCTCCTCCAGGGGATCTTCCTGACACAGGGATCAAACCCTCGTCTCCTGCGTTGGCAGGCGGATTCTTTACCACTGAGTTACCAGGGAAGCACAATGTTCTGTGTCTCCCCACATGTTTCTTTCTAGGAAAAACATTGCAGGCAGAAAGCAGAGTGTCTACGGAACTTTCTGCCTAGCTTTTACATATCGGAAATCCAGACATCGCTCTGCTTTATTAATTGTTTCACCTGAAGTGGTAGGCCAGGGCAGGGAGAGGAAAGCCAAAGGGTAAAGATAAGTGAAAAAAGTTTTGGTTAAGAACACATAAACCATAGGAGGTGAAAGGGAGGTTCAAGAAGGAGGGGACATACATATACCTATGGCTGATTCTTATTGATATTTGGCAGAAACCAACACAATATTGTAAAGCAATTACCCTTCAATTAAAAGCAAGCAAATTTTAATTTTTTAAAAAAGAAAATATTTTTTAAAAGGAACACATATACTTTAACTGAAAATCAGTCCCTCGGCACAAAGCTCTTCCTCACCCATAGCACGTACAGCTTAAGAATGGATGCCAGGTATACACGGAATCTAGAAAAATGGTGCTGATGAACCCATCTGCAGGGCAGTAGTAGAGATGCAGATATAGAGAACAGATAAGGCATTGACAAATATATACTGCTATGTCTAAAACAGACAGCTAGCGGGAAGCTGCTCTATGGCACAAGGAGCTCAGCTCGGGGCTCTGTGATGACCTAGAGGGGTGGGATGGGGCTGTGGGAGGGAGGAAGGCTCAAGAGCAAGGGGACATATACATACATATGTGTGTGTCTGATAACACTTTGTGTTAGTACAAACTAACATAATTGTAAAGCAATTATACTCCAATAAAAAAAAAGATTGGATGCAATGAGAGAAGAAAGCGGACCCTGGCAAGCCAGCCAGGCTTCCCTCACAGTATTCATTTATCCAAACAATAAACCTACAGTCAGTAGTGATGCAGAAATGGGCAGAATGGTGGAATGGTTGGCCAGAAGCTCACCAAGGGAAAAATATCCCTGAGATCCCAACAAGTCCCAGGTGTGTCATCAACTAGAAAACTCCAGAAGCATTGTTATGACCACCTGAGGCAAATAGCCTGACCTACCTTTGGGCGGTTCACACATTTCCAGCCTTGGGAAAATCTAGGACTGGGGGAGGCATGGTATATTCATGGTATATTCACCATCACGAATTGTTCTGCACAGTCAAACTCATAGAATGTATTTATTAAGACACTCTTCATTATAGATGAAGAAAAATAAAGGTTCCTAAACAAAGTCACAGAGGGGGTGGTGGGTTGGGTCAGCAACCCCCTCTCAACCACAGAGAAGCAGGGTTCCACTTCCCAGTCCAGGCTCCTTGGTGGCCTGGGGAGGGTTGGAGGGAGACAATCAGGGAGAAGCCGTCTATAGGAATCCGATCTACTCCAAAAAGCACCAGAATGGCACAGTATTTTTTTTTTCCCCTCTAAAGTAAAAACATGAAGTTTCACCATCACCCTTAAAAAAAAAAAAAAAAAAGACTTTCCCCAGGAGACGCAGGCCCAGACTCTGGGTTTCATACGAACAGCCGGGAGCCGTGCATGTACTTGTTAAGGGGCCACAGGTTGCTCTCGCCCCTGTTGGAGGTGCGCCTCTGGCACTGCTTGCAGCGCCGGTACTTCTCACATTGGTCCAGCAGGAAGAGTTTGTCGGAGGCCCTGCAGAGACGGAGGAAGAGCGGTCATCGGCCTGCGCCCGCTGAGTCCTTGCTGCGAGCCTCACCTGGAAAGCCGGAGCCAGGACGGCGTTCAGGAGCAGCGCTGGGTCCCTGCCCTCCGGGAGCTTCCGATCCATCCATAATCCCCCGCGCTGCCACCTGCTGGTCACCCCAGGAAGGCCATCTCCTGCGTCTCCTTCCGGGTCAATACAGGCTCTGAGTGGCACCTTCCTGTCTGACCGTCACCCAACGTAAACCCCGAGAGAACACAAGACCCGCCCAGAGTCACACAGTCAGCGGCAATGGGAAAACTCCGAGCTTTGGTGTTTGCTGCTTGGCCCAGTGTGGGGCCTTCACCTGTCGGACTTCCCAGGAGACAGCTTTTGAGAGACGTTCAGCCATTGAGCTGCTGGTTATCAGCAAACAGTGAAGACAGAGAATAGATTTCAGTGAAAAGACCCAGAGGGCCAGGAGCCTCTGGAGAGTGGAGGGCAGGAGAGGAAGTGGAGATAGAGAAAGAGGACAAAAGCAGTTGAAAGCAGAGATGAAGGGATGGCAGTGCCTGCTTCTCCACTTCAGCCATTTTCCTCCATGATGCAGGACAGTCTCCACGGTGTTCTCCCCTACCCTATCAAAATTCCTGTACAGGTGGAATTCTGTACAAAAAAACATCAGTGATAATACTCAAAGGAAAAAAAAGAAGGCCTTGTCAATGGGCAGGGGAGACCTACCTGGCTTCCTTTGGGGATAGGAAGGAGTATCACAAGCTAACTGCATACAAAGTGAAAGTGAAAGTCGCTCAGTAGTGTCCAACTCTTTGCAACCCCATGGATTATACAGTCCATGGAATTCTCCAGGCCAGAATACTTCAGTAGGTAGCCGTTTCCTTCTCCAGTGTATCTTTCCGACCCAGGAATTGAACTGGGGTCTTTTGCATTGCAGGTGGATTTTTTTTACCAACTGAGCTACCAGGGAAGCCAACTGCATACACATGAACCTTAATTTTGCTTTTACTTTGTTTTCTTTTTAACACCAACCAATTCCTCCTCCCTGTCTGCCAGCCACTTGAGTCCCTGCCCACAGCTTGGCCTACGTCTTCTGGTGAGAGGTCCATTTTGCGTGTCCGTGGAGCAATCAGACCATCCTGCCACTCAAGCGTATGTTGTGTCTCTATCCTTTACCGCAACATTAGCCAAGCCTTCTTCCAAAATCCAACTAAAATCTCCCTGACACTAATCTTACTGCCTTTTACCTGCTTTTTCACAACATTAAGAAAATGGTTTAAAATATCCAACTTCCCTCTCTCTTCCTCTTCTCTAGGCCAAACAACCCTACTTCTTTGAAATCTGTTTTCCACATCCTCCCTCATACTTTCATTGGCACAAAATATGGGTTCTGCCCATTAGAAAGATAGGTGAGGAATGCCTTAAAATCTAAAAGGAAAAGGTTAGTTACATATCAAGATCCACTGTAACAACATTTTATGATAAAACTTTGTATAATTGGCAATTGAATGTTACTTTGGTATTTTCAGGTTTTTGTAATGTTTGATTATATAGACTTTGTTTCTTCAAGTTTTTAACATTCTGTGATTCTTTAACATTCTGTACCTTACATGGGTAAAGCATTTTCAATTTTTAAAGTATAATGATTTTCTATCTCTTTATTTGATCCCCCAAATTCCTGCGTTAGCCAAGCCAGGCAAATGTTTAATTTCCCCACCTTAGAAATAAGAAAAAATGAGGCAAAAAGTATTAGCTGCCTCTCCAAAGTTCGTGTTAATTCTTAAAAACATCTAGATTCCCTGACTCTACATTGTAAATAGATAGCAGGGGAGAGTGAGCAGGAATATAATACATTTCAGGAAGCTGTTCTTGGTTGGGCATCTCACTTTTCCAATTGCCAGTCTTATCCACAGCCCCTTGACCCTGTTCTTATGAGACTATTCCATAAGCCTAACACGGGTTCAGGCAGAAACACTTTACTCCTATTTCCAGCTAATTATTTCCAAAGAGAATTTCCACCCTCCTCCCCTCTCCCCAGGCCTCCCTAACCTCCCCAAAAAGAAAACAAGCCTATTACACAGAGGCAAAGATCAGCACAGAGGTGGCAAACATATGGCACACAACACAGCAGTCGCCGTCCCAGGTCACAGCAGTATTTCCCACTGAACCCAGAATTCTTTCCTTCTCACTAAGCTCTCTAGGCAGTCAACGCTAATAAATTGAAGTTGACACTTAAAACCTATCTGTCGTCCCAGGATTAACAGGAACTAAACAAGATGCAGAGGGGATTTGCTTTGCAAATAAAACTTCAGGTGCAATCAGGTATTACCGCTCAAAAGCCTTCTCCTCCAAGTCTCGATGCTTCTTCATGACAGCACTCCTTTCCCAGTCGTCCTGTAAGCTTTGGTTGATTCTGTTCATTCGCTCAAGCTCAGCATTTCTGTCTGCCATGTGCCTAGAGAGATCAGAACAGTCTGTTTCCATTTGTAATACTGGGAAAGGCACCAGCCTTAGGAGCCCCATTCCTTTTATTCTAAGTTAAACAGAAAATGTCCTAGTTTTGTTCCCCACCCCTTTGAAACAGACTGAGAGACATGAACACTGTGAAAACATGGTGAAACTCCTGCAAATAATTTATGGATCTAAGGCTTTTTTCATCATCAATCTGGGTTTAAAGGTAGTATTAAAACGTCCTTTCAATTAAATTCAGCTTTTAAAGCCATCTATTTCCTTTGAGGCTAATTTAGCTGATCTGAAGATTCATCTCACATGGTTTCCCATACTTTGTTTCTTTCCTTTTAGTCCAGACTCTCAGCTGTCAGTAGCCGGCCCACCAGTTCCTCCAGGCATACAAATGAACGGTTAGAAAGGGGCGGGGGGTACAAACGACTAGGCAAAAGAAAGTGAATGGAGAATGTATCCAACATTGTGAAGAAGGTTTAAAAAAAAAAAAAAACTGTTTGATGAGGGTCATGTCATCAAAGAAATGACTACAGTATAATATCTCCCTTCAAGTAGAGTGTTCCAGCATTCCCAATGTTGTTTCTACCTCTGATCTCCAAACACATACGGCTGTTTTGAATCACCCTAAACTGGCCTCAATATAAATGTGTCTCTTTCTTGCCAAGCTAAAACTCTTACAGTCAGTTCTCATTAAATTCTGGAAGGGATTTCACCGAATGTGACCCTTGATTTACCCTGCTGCTCTGAAGACTCTTGTGTTACAGGTACCAACCGCCACTAGGTGTCAGGACCCGCCAATAAAAACCTGTCACATGCTTTGTGCTGGTTCACTTATTCTAAAATAGCACGGCCACATTATCCTCTAACAAGCATTGATTCAATAGCTATTGTGTAGTCATTATGGAGATTAAGTAGGATAATGTACAGAAAGTGCCAGTTGCTATCACACAGTGGATGTTCGACGACTGAATGGTACCTATTATATACATTTTTTCATAACCTTTTTTATCTTTTTGGTTTTTTAAATTATAGTTAAAAAAAAAACACATAAAATTGACTTTCTTAACCATTTCTAAACATACAGATATATGGTGTTAAGTATATTCCCACTGTCGTGCAATCAGTGGGAATATATCTAACATATATAAAATACCTTTTTTCACCTTGCAAATTGAAATTCTAAACCCATTAAATAACTCCCTACTTTTCCCTCCCACAACCTCTGTCAACTACTCTTCTACTTTGTTTCCATGAATCAGACTACTCTAATTACTACTCTAATTACCTTATGTAAATGAAGTCATGCAGTGTCTTTTTTTGTGTGGCTGGTTTATTTCATTTACCATAATGTCCTCAAGGTTCATCCACATTGTTGCATGAGTCAGAACTTTCTTTTTAAGGCTGCATAATATTCCATGTATGTGTATGTCACACTTTATTTATCTATTCATCTGTGATTGGATATTTGGGCTGCTATTTCTTGGCTATCATAAATAATGCTGCTATGAACATAAGTGTGCAAATATCTCTGAAAGAGTATGCTTTCAAATATTTTGGTTATGTACACAGAAGTGAAATTATGGAATCATACAGTTCCAGAAAAACATCTATCTATTTCTGCTTTAATGACTATGTCAAAGCCTTTGACTGTGTGGATCACAATAAACTGGAAAATTCTTCAAGAGATGGGAATACCAGACCACCTGATCTGCCTCTTGAGAAACCTATATGCAGGTCAGGAAGCAACAGTTAGAACTGGACATGGAACAACAGACTGGTTCCAAATAGCAAAAGGAGTACGTCAAGGCTGTATATTGTCACCTTGCTTATTTAACTTCTATGCAGAGTACATCATGAGAAACGCTGGGCTGGAAGAAGCACAAGCTGGAATCAAGATTGCCAGGAGAAATATCAAGAACCTCAGATATGCAGATGACACCACCCTTATGGCAGAAAGTGAAGAGGAACTAAAGGGCCTCTTGATGAAAGTGAAAGAGGCAAATGAAAAAGTTGACCTAAAGCTCAACATTCAAAAANTATATATTTTTTTTTTTTTTTTTTTAAGTGGGCTTTTGTTTCCCATTCTTGGACTCTAGGCACCACTTCTACAGGGATCGTAAGAAGGAAGGAAGATTTCAGGAATAGTTCCCTATGATCTTACAAGAAGGCAGTAGAGCCAGTTATTGAAAAGTTCAGAAGTCAGGATAGAGCAAAGGCGAAGGTGCCATTCCATCTTTACTCAAGATAGGCCATGAATCTGAAGGGAAAAGACTTGCCTGGGGTTATATTTCATGATAAATCAAAAATAAAGCCATATACATCCAGGAATTCCACCTTTAAAACTCAGTCCTTAGGGAGGAAAAACGGAGAAGGCAATGGCAACCCACTCCAGTACTCTTGTCCAGAAAATCCCACGGACAGAGAGCCTCGTAGGCTGCAACCCATGGGGTCATGAAGAGTTGGACACAACTGANGAATTCCACCTTTAAAACTCAGTCCTTAGGGAGGAAAAACGGAGAAGGCAATGGCAACCCACTCCAGTACTCTTGTCCAGAAAATCCCACGGACAGAGAGCCTCGTAGGCTGCAACCCATGGGGTCATGAAGAGTTGGACACAACTGAGCGACTTCACTTTTCACTTTCGTGCATTGGAGAAGGAAATGGCAACCCACTCCAGTGTTCTTGCCTGGAGAATCCCAGGGATGGGGGAGCCTGTTGGGCTGCAGTCTATGGGGTCACACAGAGTCAGACACGACTGAAGCGACTTAGCAGGGAGGGGAAAAAAAATCAGTAGAGGTGCAAACACCAACTACATGGATATTCATCCCCGGGCTGTTTATTATTAGTGAAAACTTGGACAAAACCTAAGTTCAAATTCAGCAGTAGGTAAATGATTAAATACATTACCATCAAGCTACACGCTGGAGCTTTTTAAATGGCGTTTGATAATCATGTTCTCCTGCCCCATGTTAAACACTCCTTAACCGAATTACGGAAGTACCTGCTCTCTGAAGATAGTCTCTTGGTCTTTCAACATGAGATACTCCTGGATGAGTCGCTCATCTTCCATCTCTCTCCTCCTCCTCTCCTCGGTGTAGTACAGTGGGGAATTTTGCTGTGCTCGTTGCAAGCATATGTAACACATTTCCTATAACATCAAGTTTTAGGGCAAATTGATTTTTACCTTTTACTTTTTTTGCTCTGCATTTCTTTCCCAAGCTCTCCAAAGGCTAGGGGTGTTGAGAAGTAGACTTCATAAAAGGATGTATTCGTGATGTTATCCAAATGGGATTTGTCAGAGAGGGCCCCACAAATATTCCAGAGGATTTATTCAACTCTTACTTGAACAGATATGTTTAAAGCAACTGAAAATTAGAGATTTCCCAGACCTATTTCTGTTAGCTAGTAGATTTTGACTAGCAGATAGATTTATCACAGTCCCATTATAGGTCCTGTGTACTTGAGCCATACCCGTGTATTAAAGAAAGAGCAATTCCTTGAATTCTCTTTGAGAAGCAGAAGTCAGAAGGAGATTCTGTCTGGGCTCTGTTTCTTTGAAGACACTGTACCTGTCCTGCTCTATGATGGTCCTTGCAAGAAGTGCCTGGAGAAATTTTAGGCTTCATTGCATGATCATTTTTCAGTCCACCTGGAAATGATACACTATAAAAACAATGCAACATTAATTAATATTAATGTAGCCTGACATCAATTATAATCAATGATGAATGATAATTTTAGAAACAAGTATAAATATAAGAGGGCTTCCGAGGTGGCACGAGTAGTAAAGAACTAGTCTACCAATACAGGAGACATAAAAGATGAAGCTTCGATCCCTGGGATGGGAAGATCCCCTGGAGGAGGGCATTGCAACCCATTCCAGTGACCCTGCCTGGAGAATCCCATGGACAGAGGAGCCTGGTGGTCTGCAGTCCATAGGGTTGCAAAGAGTCAGACGTGACTGAAGTGACTAAGCATGCATGCACTCATAAATATAAGAAAATAAAAAATATCTCAGCAGTTTTCTTTAGAGTATCTACATGCATAGAGATTAAAAACCTAACCTTTATATTAGATAAATTCAGGTTCAAAACCCTGTTTTCTTTATTAGAATTTGACTGGCATTAGACAAACTGGATAATTGTACAAAGTCTCGGTTACCAATTCAGTGAAATTGGGATAAAACTTACTCATTCTACAAAAATTTATTGAGTGTTTACTAGGTGTACTGCTCTCAGCATGGGAGAGGCAGTGGAGAACAAAACACACATACAAAAAAAATCTCTTTCCTCATGGAATTAACATGCTGATGGGAGTAGACAGTCAATAAACAAGATGAATGAATTACATAGCCTGTTTGATGGTGATAAATACCATGCAGTGCTGGAGGAATGGAGTATTAAATCATGAATACAATGGCCAGGGAAATTCTCACCAGAAAGGTGACATTTGAGCAACTTGACGGCAGTAAAAGAATAATAATAATCAGACATCTGATGGAAAATAATCTAGTGGAGCAAATGAGTGCTAAGGACTTGAAGTGGGAACATGTCTGTGTTTAGTGTGGCTGGAGGAAGTAAGAGAGAGATCAGAGATCAGGCAAGATATTGAAGGCCATGGTAATGACTGTAGCTTTCACTCTGGGTGAGAATGGGAGCCACTGAAGAATGAAGGGGGAGCCATTGAGAATGCAGCCATTGAATGGGAGCCATATCCAGTATTAGCAAAGCTACAGAGAACACAGCAGTTCTTCATATTTCTGTTACTAGGGAGATAATTTTGGGTATCATCTACTTGAGGGTAACTGATGCATGGTGCATGCATGCTAAGTCACTTCAGTTGTGTCCGACTCTTTGCAGCCCCATGAACTGTACTCCACCAGGCTCCTCTGTCCATGGGATTCTCCAGGCAAGAATACTGGAGCAGGTTGCCATGCCCTCCTCCAGAGGATCTTCCCAACCCAGGGATCAAACCCACATCTCTTACGTCTTCTGCTTTGGCTGGTGGGTCCTTTAAAACTAGCACCACTTTGGATGCTCTGAAGATGATTGGTAATGCATATCAAAAACATGAAAAATGGACTCATCACTTATCTCTGAAATTTCACTTTAAAGCTTCTTTCCTATAGAATATACAGGTGTGTGCAAAGAATTATGTGATTATATTTGTCAAATATAATGTTTATAAAAAATTAAAAATCATCTATGTATACAGGATATTTGTTAAACAAAAGTTTTAATAAATGAGATGAGCAATCATTTGTTCATGTTTTAGAATATTTAAAGCCATAGGGAAGTTTTCGCCACTTGAATTGTTAACTATAGCAAAGGTTCGTATGATATAATCTGTTTTCTTTAAAATGTATGTACATGTTTCAAGTATAAATATATGCCCATGTTATAATATATATGCATTGAAATGAAGGATATACACCCATAACATTACAGAAAACTTCTTCTGTTTGGTGGAGTTATGGGTGATTGTTTTTGTATCTCTTGCTTTTCTCATTTCTTCCAAAGTTTCTTTGACAAATGCATATTACTTTAGTAATTAGCACACATAACAAAAACAAACAAGAAAAAAACATTGGTTGTTTGGTCAACTTCTATAGGAAAACCTTACTAGGAATCACTAATAATTAGTAATTAGAATCCCAAAGGAAATCAACCCTGAATATTCATTGGAAGGACTGATGCTGAAGCTGAAGCTCCAACAGTTTGGCCATCCGATACGAAGAACTGACTCATTAGAAAAGATCCTGCTGCTGGGGAAAATTGAAGGTAGAAGAAGGAGGGAACGATAGAGGATGAGATGGTTGGATGGCATCACTGACTCAACAGACATGAGTTTGAGCAAGCTCTGGGAGTTGGTAAAGGACAGGGAAACCTGGTGTGCTGCAGCCCATGGGGTTGCAAAGAGTCACACAAACTTAGTGACTAAACAACAACAAAGCCATGTTTGGCAAAAATGCTTTCCAGTTTGATCTAAACATGAACCTGTGTCATATTATAATATCCACACAGAAACAAGAGAGGTTTTCCCGAATTCATGAGGGAAGTTAGATGTTTTCTCCTCTGCGCTGTTTTGTTTCCATCTCCGTGGTAGCATTTATCCTACTGAATCATAACTTATTACTCTGGTTTTCCCACAGGTTGTGAGTGCTGGTCATCATTACCACCTCATCACCTGGCATGCAGGTGTATTTTAGATGCTAGAATGTAGCATCAGGCATAGTGGATGATGGAATGAATGAAAAAAAAAATGAATGCTTATTTAAAATTTCCTACATCAAGGAAGGGCATGAAGATATATTTAGTAAAATGCAACAGAAAAAAATACCCAGTGCATTACCTTTCAAGGTTCATATTCTTCCTACTACTCCCATTCTGCTCCAGTTTATTTGGCAAACTGACATTTGTCCCTTTGGCAGGAGAGACAGCCGGTCTCTCTTGAGCTGTCTTGGATGATAAAATCTCTGTAGAATGAATGAAAGCAAGTTTCCTTTCAACTCTCAATCAGTGGTTTGTATGTAACATCGATTTTAAAAACTCATAATTTTACTTGGGAAAATTTTCACATAAAATGCACTTTCTCATTTTAAATCATGGCAACCCACTCCAGTGTTCTTGCCTGGAGAATCCCAGGGACAGGGGAGCCTGGTGGGCTGCCGTCTATGAGGTCGCACAGGGTCGGACACGACTGAAACTTAGCAGCAGCAGCAGTCCTTGCCCTAGTGTGGTTAAAATATCTATTTTGCTGTTTACTTATTACATGTAAAGGCTCTGGCTGGGCACTTTAAAAAATACAAGAGACAAGTCTCTGCCCCTGAAGACTTTTCAACAAATATAGTTGGAGAGGAAAAATAAGATACAAACAGAAAACACGAGAGCTCTCATTTGTGGAGGTCTTTCCACCTGCCAAAAATACTAAGTGTTTTACACATATTATGTAAGTAGCAACTCAGGACAAGGATGCAGAATATCTGAGTCTCAGATAAATGGTGCCATCTTTAACAGTCTGACAGAGGAGATGAAGGGAGCCAGTTCAGAATTCATTGATGAGAGAAGTTTCCATGGAGGAAGTGAGATGTGAAAGGGCTACTAAGAGAAATAGAGACATAGACATAGAGAACAAATATATAGACACCAAGGGGGAAAAGGTGAGGGGTGGAAGGAACCAGAAGACTGGGGTTGACATATCCCAATACTACTATACTATGGTACTATACTATGTACTCCAGTACTACTGATGCGCAGTATAAAATAGATAACGAATGAGGACACACTGAATAGAGAGGGAGCTGTACTTAACGCAATACTGCGGTGGCCTGAATGGGAAATACGTCCAAGCAAGACGGGATATATGTACAGATACAGCTCAGTCACTGTGCTCTTGAGTAGAAACTAACACAACACTGTAAGGCAACTGTACTCCAATGAAAATTAATTTTAAAAGAAAAAAAAAAAGGCTGACAAGAGGAGAGTAGAATTGGGATAGACTGTAAGAAAAGGAAGGGAATTCCAGGCAGCAGAAGAGTGAACAAAAGCTTGAAGTCAAGGAAGAGCAAGGCATGTTAGGAGAATATGAACAAACAACTTAAACTCTAGAAAGAGTCCACAGGAAACTGACAAGTGAACCTAAAGAATGAAAGCGTCTATCAGGCTAAANAAATAATAAAAATCTAATAGGCAAAGTCTTATAAGAGCAGAGTTTATTATTCTAAGCTGAAATTTGATATTTTTCACTGAAGGAAAAGGAAAACATGTACATAATTTCCTTCAGGAAATGAAGCCTTTAAGCCTCTGTAATTCAAATGGAACAAACCTAGAAATCTTGCAGACTGTGATTTCTAACTTTGATTTTTTTCCATACTCCAAAGTGTCAGGAAAAGAATCACTAAATCTCAAAAGAAAAATACTTCTAATCCAGTCTAAAAAGCAATCTAAAGAATATGCTACTGTTATATTTTTAGGAATGCTAGGTTATTATTTATTTTGACCAAACACTGAAATACCAAGAACCACAAGAAATCATCCCTGGATGTACCTTCCATATTCAATTCAACCTTCATTTAACTTCAGATTCTAAACATTTTGTGCTTTCAAAACCGTATTTTTAAACACATTGCCAAATGTATTCCAGGTAGGAACACTTTACCTTATATATAATCATTATTAAAAAAAAAAAAAAAGATCAAGTGCCCATTATGTATATTACAGAATAATATATACTTGAAATAGATACTGCTGCTGCTGCTAAGTCGCTTCAGTCTGTCCGACTCTGTGTGACCCCACAGACGGCAGCCCATTGGGCTCCATCATCCCTGGGATTCTCCAGGCAAGAACACTGGATTGGGTTGCCATTTCCTTCTCCAATGCATGAAAGTGAAAAGTGAAAGTGAAGTAACTCAGTCGTGTCTGACTCAGCGACCCCATGGACTGCAACCTACCAGGCTCCTCCATCCATGGGAGTCTCCAGGCAAGAGCACTGGAGTGGGATGCCATTGCCTTCTCCTGAAATAGATACTAATAGATACTAATATCAAAAGGAAAAGATAAGTCCCCTAACTTTATAAAACATCTTATAAAACTAAAATATTGATATACAAACAGAGCAAATTATTATAGAGTGATTTAGGCAAGGAGACACATTCCCAGAGCATAGTGCAGTGGCAAGGGCACACTGTGCTGTGTGTCTGGAGACCTACAGCCTTCCCGCCCCCATGGATTGCTCACTGTGCAGCCTTCAATAGTTTCAACCGATTCACATCTGTAAGATGATGATGGTTCCCTCTAAGTACTACTGGTGTCGTTAAGTTGCTCAGTCATGTCCAACTCTTTTGTGACCCCATGGACTGTACCCCGCCAGGCTCCTCTGTCTTTGGGATTTCCCAGGCGAAAATACTGGCGTGGGTTGTCACAACTACTGAGCCCTCGAGCTGCAACTACTGAAGTTGGTTCGCCTAGAGCCTGTGCTCTGCAACAGGAGAAGACAGTGCAGGGAGAAGCCTGAGAACTGCAACAAAGAGTAATTAACCCCTGCTCTCCACAACTAGAGAAAGCCTGGGCAAAGCAATGAAAACCCAGTGTGGCCAAAAATAAATATATATATATATTTTTAATCTCCGTGTCACTTTGAGAAAGAAACTTTCTAACCAAGCCTAGCAAATTTTCTATAGAAGATGTCAAGTCTTCTTCCAAACAGCCATTTCTTTTTTTAAATCTCAGCTTTTGTTTTTGTTTTTTTTTTAACTTCTTTGGCTGCCACAGGCAGCATGCAGTATCTTACTTCCCCAGCCAGGGATGGAACCCGTTCACCCACTCCCCTCACTGTAGAAGCCCAGAGTCTTACCACTGGACCACCGGGGCAGTCCCTTGATCTCACTTTCTTAACACAGAGCCTGAGATACCACGGGCAACAAAAGTAGCCTTGCCTGAATTCTGAGGTGGAGCCATTTGGGGTGGTTGTTTGTGGCCAGCATTTATTGAGACTTACTTCACGCTAGTCCCTGTGTGTACATTATCTAATTTAATTTAAAAAAAAAAAAAAACCTCTCAGCTGGCCCCTTTCTCTCATTAAAGAAGTCAGTAAACAAAAGTGTCTTAAGACTTAATGTTCCCAAGTGCAGGTGGTCTGGGTTTCATCCCAGGTCAAGGAAGTCCTTCCCACACCGAGCAAGTGAGTTAGCAGGGGGCAACTAAGACCCAGCGCAGCTAAAGATACGAAAAGAGCCTTTGAACATCCACCGAGGGTTGGCTGTGTTTAACAGCTGCTTGACAAGGCAACACGGGCCCTTCAAGGCCCTCCAGAGACAGGGGATGGGGAGAAGGCCTTTGCTTTGCCCCAAGCAGGTAAAGGTTCGCTCGTTCCCAGCCCCCAGCCCCTGTCGCTTACCCTCCTGGTTCAGCGAGGGCAGCGTGGGCAGCAGGTGCCTGCCGACGTCCTGCAGCGAAGGGAGGATGGTGTCCAGCATCTCTGGTCCCCTGTCGGCTAGATCCTGCGTCTTTTCTTCTTCAGATGGGGTTTACACAAACGTGGTTGTCCCACTTTCCAGCCCCCCTCTCCTGGGAAATTTGGACGTACCTTTAAAATTACCAAATCTCGGGTTTTTTTTTTTCTTTCTTAAACTTTTTTTCTTGCCGTCCCCCACCTCCCGCCCCCGACCCTGGCTCTCCCTGAAAGGTGCCCACCACAGGAACTCAAGAGAGCCGTTAGGCACTTGAATTAAAAAGCGCAAACCCAAGCTCTGGGGACCTCTAGGAGGCCCACTGAGAGGGTCAGCCGGAGCGCGGAGCGGAGTAAGGGGACCGCGGGAGGGCGGGCCCGCCGAGAGTGAGGGCGAAGCGCGCTGCTAGGACGCGACAAAGGCTCGCTCCGTTGCTAGGGAGTCAGAATGAGGCCCCCTAGCTGGTCCCAGGTGGCCCGGTTGAATCTGAGCTCCAGGCAGAGAGAAATTGGGAAGTAACAATGTTTGTTTGTGTGTGTGTGTGTTTTTCCCTTTCCTTCTTGCCCTGAGCAGCGAAGAGACGTGTCGCTTTGGTAATCACTCTGGACAAATCTGGAAATAAGCGTTTGTCCCGAGTGATGGACTTTCTGAGTCTCTGGGTCTGTTTGAGAGTCTGAGTGCGAGTTGGAATTTGTTTGTCTCGTGTTTGGTTTTTCCCAGACTCCTTTCCTAGGAAATGGAGGGCAGGAGGACTGGGGAGGGACTCGACTTCTTTTTCCTTACAGTCAGCTTCTCCTTCCTTCTACACTGAATGAATCTCCTCCTGCAGAACTGTTTTCATACTCTCTGCTGATAATGAATTATCACAAAGCAAGCACACCCATGTAAACCCCCTTCAGGTCAAGAAATAGAACTCCACCATTACCACAGAAATGCACCTCATTCCCCCTCCCAACATTATTCTAACAATACCATCAATTAATTTTACCTGTATTTGAACTTTTAGAAGCATACAGTATGTATGCTTCGGTGTGTGGCTCTGTCATTAAACATTGTGAGATTCCTCTGCGATTTCTTCAGTAGCGATTTGTTCATTTTCACTGTTGCATGTTATCCCTTTGTGTGACGGCTGCACACTTTATTTATCCATTCCACTGTTGAGGGAGACATGAATTGTTTCCCTTTGGAGCTATTAGGAATAATATTGCTGCAAACATTCTTGAACAAACTTTTTCGTTTTGGCTGTGCTGGGTCTCTGTTGCTAAGTGCTGCTTTCTCTAGTTGCCGAGATCAGGGGTGACTTCTCCATGTTAACTCTCATATTTGAGATATGAAGAAAATGTAATAGCAGTACAAGGAGGGGGAGGTTACTTCTGAGATGACTGGTCTAAATGCTTAGCAAAGAGGTTTGGCATTTACTTGGAAGGTGTAGATGGCTCCTGAAGGCTTCGGGATAAGATGACATGATCACTCACACGACTATTATATTCTTGAGTATTAAAATAAAGTTGGTATTTCATTATGTGGCATAAAGAATCTATATGTCAGATGGAAACTATTCAGTTGATCCCCAAACAGTACAAATCTGAACTGCCCGGGTCCCCTTGCGTGCAGATTTTTTTCACTAAATATATGTGCTATAGTAACACAGATCCTGGAATAGCTGAATCCATGGATATGGAACAGCAGATATCAGGGTGGGGGTAGAGGGGCATAAGGGATACTTGACTGTAAAGTTGGGGAGGGGGTTCCACTGTGGGGAGGATTGGCACTCCAAACCTCACCCCCTCCCATTGTTCAAGGATCAACTGCAATCAGAGAAATGTCTGAGAGAGATGAGGGTAGCCACCCAATAACTAAAAGCATAAGAGCATGTCTTGGGAAGATTGACCCCAGAGTGATTTATATCATTGGGAGTGACAGCTGTTTATAAACGTTTGACAAATGAAATGGCAAAGATGTAACACAACTGAAGAAAGGTAAATTAGATAATATTACAAATGAGAATACTTTGAGACTAAGCTATGGAATAATCTCCCAAGGAAGAAATGTAGGAAAACTCAAGTCAGACTATTAAAAAAAAAGAACACGTCAAGTAATAGATAGCACACTATCACCATTCTACCTGGTGCACCTGCAGGATAAAAATCATACAATAGAACTTTCCCATGTTTAATAGATGTGACGTCAATGAATAATAAATATGATAATGATATCTATGTATATAACATTATTTATTAATGGATGCTAAGTTAATATTTATGCTATACTCATCTGATTTGTCATTTTTATAAACATTTTGCATACTTTCCCCCCATTTCAAATAACAAAAAAGAAAAATTTTGGCAGTTGAAGACCTGAGTTCACATCTGATGTTAGCATAAATAATTTGTATGACTGAAAAAATGTTAATATGTCAGAGCTTCAGTTTTTCACTCATAAGACAGGAATAATGATAATAGAGGAAATTGCAGTACGCTTAAGGAAACAATAGGAGGGACTTCCCTGGACATCCTGTGGTTAAGAATACACCTTTCAATACAGGGGACACAGGTTCCATCTTTGGTCAAGGAACTAAGATCCCACATGCTTCAGGGCTATTAAGGCTGAGTGCTGAAACTAGAGAGAAGTCCACACAACGCAATGAAAATCCAACTGGAAGCCAACTTAGATCCAATGCAGCCAAAAATTAAAAGAATTAATAAGAAACAATGGGGAAAATTAAATGCGAAAAAAAATTTGGCTTCCAAACATACTAAACTTGAAGCTAGTACTGTAGGTTAGTCAGATGTAGAAAGACAAGCATCATACCATATCACTTATATGTGGAATCTTTTAAAAAAAGAGAATACAAATTAACTTATTTATAAAACAGAAGTAGAGTCACGGATGTAGAAAATAACCTATGGCTACCAGGAGAAAAGGGGGTGGAGGGATAAACTGGGAGACTGAGATTGACATATACACACTACTATGTATAGAATGGATAACTAATAAGAACCTGGTGGATAGTACGGGAACTCTACTCAATACTCTGTAATGGCCTGCATGGAAAAGAATTTAAAAACAAAAATCAGAGCATATGTGTAACTGATTCACTCCGCTGTACACCAGAAACCAACACAACACTGTAAATCAACTATACTCCAATAAAAGGTCTTTTAAAAAATGAGGGAATGGAAATTCCCTTGTGGCACTAGTGGTAAAGAACTCACCTGCCAATGAAAGAGACTTAAGAGACGTGGGTTCGATCCCTGAGTTAAGATCCCCTGGAGGAGGGCATGGCAACCCACTCCAGTATTCTTGCCTGGAGAATCCCACGGACAGAGGAGCCTTGTAGGCTACAGTCCATGGAGTCAGACACAATTGAAGCAACTTGGCACACACAGCACAGCACCAGTGGTTAGGCGTTTTCATTGCCTAGAGTCTGAGTTCAATCCCTGGTTGGGGAACTAAGTTCCCACAAGCCATATGATGTGGCAAAAAAAAAAAAAAAGAAAAGAAAAATCAAGATATTCCCAGATAAAAACTGAGGATGTTTATTACCTTTAGACATGCCCTGCAAGAAATGCTAAAGTGAATCTTGCAAATTGAAATGAAAGGACATTTGAAGTAACTCAAAGCCATGTGATGAAATTAAGATCTCAGTAAAGGAGAGTACATGGGCAATTACATAGCCTAGTACTAAAGCTGGGCTTCCCAGGTGGTGCTAGTGGTAAAGAACCTGCCTGTCAATGCAGGAGACATAAGAGACCTGGGTCAGGCAGATCCCCTGGAGGAGGGCCTGTCAACCCACTCCAGTATTCCTGCCTGGAGAATCCCGTTGACAGAGGAGCCTGACGGGCTACAGTCCATACAGTGTCAAAGAGTTGGACATGACTGAACAACTTAGCACACAGGCACTCATGCATTACTATTGTAACAATGGTTTGTGATTTCAGTTTTTAGTTTTCTATATGATTTAAGAGACATACTTTTTTTAGAAAGGACACAGCAAAGATAATAACAATATATTTTAGGGTTTATAAAATATATGAGACTAAAATGTATGTCAACAATAGCACAGAGACTGGAAGAGAGGAAATGGAAGTATACACTTGTCGGGTTCTTATATGTAAAGTGTTATCACTTGAAGATAGATCGGGACAGGTTAAACCTATATACTATAAATACAATAGAATTGTAACAAGTAAGCCCCCTCAACATGGAATTTAAAAATCAGTTAGTCCAAAAGAAGGCAGAAAAAGAGAACAAAGAGAAGAAAAGCCAGACAAAACAAATAGCAAGATGGTAGATTAGAATTCAGGGCTTCCAAGGTGGCACTAGCAGTAAAGATCCCACCTGCCAGTGCAAGTAGGTGTAAGAGACACAGGTTCAGTCCCTGGGTCGGGAAGATCACCTGGAGGAGAATATGGCAACCCACTCCAATGGTCTTGCCTGGAGAATCCCATGAACAGAGGAGCTTGGAGGGCTACAGGCCATAGGGTTGCACAGAGTCAGATACGATTGAAGTGACTAGGAAGACCCCACTATAGGTTGCCTATTAGAAACACATTCAGAATATAAACAAGTAGGCAAAAACTAAATGGGTTTCAAAAAGTATACCACACTAACACTAATCAGTAAATACTAGAGTGGTTATATTACCATCAGACAAGTTAGATTTCAGAGCAAAGGATGTTACCAGAGATAGGATGAGCAATGATAAAGGGGTCAATTTATGAACAAGACATAAAAATCTTAACTTTTACGCCCTAATTATCTTATTACATTTATGCTCTTAATAACAGAGCTTCAAAATATATGAAACAAAACCCAATAATTTGAAGATTACTATTTTTTTTTTCCTTAGTACAAAGACATGATTTTTGTGTTTGTTAGTCTCTTGGTCATGTCCAGCGTTTTATGACCCCATGGACTGTAGCCTGCCAGGCTCCTCTGTCCATGGAATTCTCCAGGCAAGAATACTGTAATGAGTAGTGCTTTCTTTCTCCAGGGGATCTTCCTGACCCAGGGATTGAACTTGGGTCTCCTATGTTGTAGGCAGATTCTTTACCATATGAGCCACCATGGAAGCCCAATACAAAGACATACCTATTATTTATTATTTTATATAAACTTCAAACTCACCTCAAACTATAATAATATTTCTCTTGAACAAGGACATTACCTATAGAGAATGACTAAAATTTGATGTGCTGACACAAATTACTTCCAAATTTTCCCACAAAAAAACATCAGACCCATATGACTTTAATGGAGAATTCTTCAAAATATTTAAGGAAAAAATAATACTGAATTTACAAATACTCAAAGAATAGAAAAAGAGAGAAGACTTCTGATCTCAATTTTTTAAGATCATTAAAACATTCATACCAAAACTAAAAAAGACATTACAAAAAAGAAAAATTACAGGCCAGTGTCTCTTTTGAATGTAGATGTAAAAATCCTGACAAAATATCAGTAAACAGGATTCCAGGGATATTTAAAAAAAAAAAAAAAAAGTGATGCATCACAGCCAAGAGGGGTATTCCAGAAATAAAAGGACAGTTTAACATTTTAAAATTCCATCAGTGTAATTCACAACATTAACAGAATTTTTAAAAACATGGAGAAAGTGCAGTCATGTCAATAGATGGAGAAAGTACATTTGATAAAACTAAACATGCATTCACAATTTCAGAAGGAAGAATCCTCAACAAAGTAGAAATGGAAGGAGATAGGATTTTTGAAAAATTATCTAGTAATTAAACCCCATAGGTAAGGACTTGCCTGGAGGTCCAGTGGATAAGACTCTGTTCATAGTGCAGGGGCCCCAGGTTCAATCCCTGGTCAGAGAACTAGATGCCACATGGAGCAATGAGGATCTTGGGTGCTGTGACTAAGACCCAGTGCAGCCAGATAAATTTAAAAGAGATTTATTTTTTGTTAACATCATGTTCAGTGGTGCAACAGCCAAAGCCTTCTCCCCGACAAGGTGAGCACCCCAGCTTTCACTATCCTTGTGCTGGAGGCCCCACATGGTGCTATAAGACTAGAAATAAATAAAAGATACTATTGGGAAAAGAGTACAATGATTTTCACTCACATTTTACATGACTGTAAAAACAAAATCTGAAAACATATCAACTATTAAAATCATAAGTTTACCAACAAGCTCTTTAGATATAAGCTTAAGGTATAGAAGTGAAAGTGAAAGCCACTCAGTTGTGTCCGACTCTTTGAGACCCCATGGACTGTACAGTCCATGGAATTCTCCAAGTCAGAATATTGGAGTCGGTAGCTATTCCCTTCTCCAGGGGATCATCCCAAACCAGGGATTGAATCCAGGTCTCCCGTATTGCAGGCAGATTCTTTACCAGCTGAGCCACAAGTGAAGCCCAAAGTATAAAAAAAAAAAACACTGTATTTCTATGTACTATCAAGAAATGATCAGAAAATAAAATGTTTAAAAATACCATTTATATTAGAATGAAAAAATCAAACATCTAGGAACAAGTTTAAGAAAAGTTTCATAAAGCTAATGTTGAAAACTGCAAAATATTGCAAGTTTGTACTACAGCTGCTGCTGCTGCTGCTAAGTTGCTTCAGTCATGTCTGACTCTGTGTGACCCCATAGACGGCAGCCCACCAGGCTCCCCCGTCCCTGGGATTCTCTAGGCAAGAACACTGGAGTGGGTTGCCATTTCCTTCTCCAATGCATGAAAGTGAAAAGTGAAAGTGAAGCCGCTCAGTTGTGTCCGACTCTTAGCGACCCCATGGACTGCAGCCTACGAGGCTCCTCTGTCCATGGGATTTTCCAGGCAAGAGTACTGGAGTGGGTTGCCATTGCCTTCTCCGTTGTATTATAGAAAGAAATTTAAAATGACCTAAATAAATGGAAAGCAAAATCATGTTTATGAATCAAAAGACTGAATATTGATGTCCAACTTGATGTATAGATTTGACATAAATGCAATCAAAAGCCCAGCATGAATATCTGGTGGCTACTGACAGGTTGAATCTTAAATTTATCTGGAAATACGAAGAACCTAAAATAGCTAAGACTATCATAAAGATGAATAAAATCACAGAACTTATACTATCAGAGTTCAAGATCTACTATAAAGCTGCAGTAATTAAGACAGCAGGCTTCCCAGGGGGAGAAGAGGTAAAGAATCCAGCTGCCAAGGAGGAGACATGTGTTCAGTCTCTGGGCCAGTGAGATTCCCTGGAGGAGGAAATGGCAACCCACTCCAGTATTCATGCCTGGAAAATTCCATGAATGGAGGAGCCTGGTGGGCTACAGTCCATGGGGTCACAAAGAGTCAGACGTGACTTAGCAACTAAATAACAACAACAATTAAGACAGTGGAGCATTAGTGCAAGGATAGACCAATATAACAAAACAGAGATCAGAAATACCCTATATTTATAGTCACTTGGTTTATAACAGAAGTGTCATTGCAATTCAGCAGGGAACTGATACTCTTCTTCATTAAAAGGCACTTTAACAACTTCATGTTCAAATGGGAAAAGCAATAAACCCTACCTCACATCAAGCTCCAAAATTAATTCAAGGTGGATCATAGATCTAAACATGAAAGCTAGAAAATNGGCAAAGTAATGTCTCTGCTTTTGAATATACTATCTAGGTTGGTCATAACTTTTCTTCCAAGGACTAAGCGTGTTCTAATTTCATCTGCAGTGATTTTGGAGCCCAAAAAAATAAAGTCTGACACTGTTTCCATTGTTTCCCCATCTATTTCCCATGAAGTGATGGGACTGGATGCCATGATCTTCATTTTCTGAACGTTGAGCTTTAAGCCAACTCTTTCACTCTCCTCTTTCACTTTCATCAAGAGGCTTTTTAGCTCTTCACTTTCTGCCATAAGGGTGGTGTCATCTGCATATCTGAGGTTATTGATATTTCTCCCAGCAATCTTGATTCCAGCTTGTGTTTCTTCCAGTCCAACATTTCTCATGATGTACTCTGCATATAAGTTAATTCCCCTACGTAACATATCAAGTACATATGTCTATAAAAACTTGTATAAGAATATTTTCACCAGCTTTACTCCTAATAGCCAAAAACTAGCAACAACCTAAACACCCGTTAGTGGGTGAATAAATAAACTGTGGTGTGTTCATATAAAGGACTATGACAACCATAAAAATAAGGAACTACTGATATGCAGAACACAGATAAATCTTCAAAATATTATGATAAGCAAAAAAAAAGAAAAGAAAAATGCAAGAGTACCAACTATAAATTACATGTACCTGAACCTGAAAAATCAGCAAATTAATTTATGTAATAGAATTCAGAAAACCTACCTCTGGGACTCACTTGGTGGTCCAGTGGCTAAGACACCATGCTTTCAATGCAGGGGAACCAGGTTAGATCTCTGATCAGGAAGCTATATCTCCCATGCCACAACAAAGATCAAAGATCCCATGTGCCAGAGCAAAGACCCAGTGCAGCCAAATAAACAATAAATAATTAAAAAAGAAAATAGAAAACCTACTTCTGAGAAATAGGGTATCAACCAGAAGGCAGCACAGAGAGTTTCCTCAGGGGCTGAAAATGGTCTGTATCTTGATCTGGGTGGTGATCACATGAGTATATAGGCCTGTGAAAACACACACGTGCTTAATATTTATTTTACTATATGTACATTAAACTCTAATTTTAAAAAGAGTACGGACTGTCAAGGCACATATTATTTAGCACGTGGCATGCACAACCTTTGCACAGCATAGTCTTTAGTATCAGGAGATTTAAAAATTAAATCTTCTTAATTCTGCCTAGGAACACAATAAAAGTTAAAAGTTTCGGACTGAGAGTCAATCCTTAAACATAAAAAATTTGTTGAACTTATTATTATTTGCTACATTTAAACAGAGACCTGAAAGATGTAAATATCCTCAGCTATGAGAATATTTAATGGAAAACTAAGCCTGAGGCCTTTAATTTTCTATTCTGGAAAACCTAGGCAAGGTACTCAATTTCTATGAGTCTTAGCTTCATCATCAGTAAAACGGGATCATAATCAGACTCTAAGCTGTATTAAAGATTTAATGAGATAACCTAAAGAGTTATTATCATAAGCACACAATAAATTATAATTGCTTAAATAATGGAATGGCCTTCCCAGGTGGCACAGTGGTAAAGAATCCACCTGCCAATGCAGGAGATGCAAGAGAAGCAGGTTTGATCCCTAGTCTGAAAGATCCCCTGGAGGAGGAAATGGCAACCCACTCAGGTATTCTTGCCTGGGAAATCCCATGGACAGAGGAGGCCTGGGAGTCTGAAGTCCAGGGGTTTACAAAGAGTCAGACACGACTGAGTGACTGAGCATGATGTACAAAACAGGTAATAAGTTACAAACAGAATGAATGCATCAGTAATATAGCAAGGGTTTTTTTCTTAGTCTTCTATATATATAGTGTAGATGTTGCATAAACATTTGGGATCTGGTGTATTTTAATGTAACACCTGTTTTGCAATGTGTCTGTTCCAATGCAGCTCTAGCACAGAAAATGAGAGGATGAGAAAAATTGGGAAGCTGAAGAACAATTATGGCTAAGGAAAGCAGGGGATAGAATTAGAATAGTTATTTCAAACAGACAGCTCACTTTTCCAAGTTCAGATCACAGGATACAGAATTAAGATGAGGCAGACTCAGCTGGTAAAGAATCTGCCTGCAACATGGGAGACCTGGGTTCAATCCCTGGGTTGGGAAGATAACCTGGAGAATGGAAAGGCTACCCACTCCAGTATTCTGGCCTGGAGAATTCCATGGACTGTAGAGTCCATGGGGTCGCTAAGAGTTGGACACGATTGAGCGACTTTCACTTTGAGCTTCCCTTGTAGCTCAGTCGGTAAAGGACCTGCAATGCAGCAGACCCAGGTTCAATTCCTGGGTCAGAAGACCCCCTGGAGAAGGAAATGGCAACCCACTCCAGTATTCTTGCCTGGAGAATTCTATGGACAGAGGAGCCTGGTGGGCTACAGTCCATGGGATCTCAAGAGTCGGATACGAGTTAGTGACTAAACCACCAGACAACAAACTAAACAATTAAATAGCCATCCTTGGTTGAATCTAAATGTGTGTGTACGTATTTCACACCTTTAGGCTGTTTGGTGGTTCTCCCTTACGTTAGAATGAAATGTCTATCGTGTCCTGGTGCCCCAGTCTCAGCTGTTAATCGAGAAACCTGCCATCCCTATCTGCCTAGGTAGGTTCAGGATCCCTCATCTGGGCTTAAGTTTCTCATTCCCAATAGGAGCTCAATATTTCTTGAATGAGTGAATGAAGTGAAAGTCGTGTCTGACTCTTTGCAACCCCATGGACTATACAGTCCATGGAATTCTCCAGGCAGGAATACTGGAATAGGTAGCCTTTCCCTTCTCCAGGGGATCTTCCCAATGAAAGGTTGTTGAATCACGATGCCGGGATTCTTGGTCCCGAAGGAGAATTCAATCCGGGGCCAGAGACGAGGCTTGATCGCTTAGAGCTTCCGTGTAATAAAGTTTTATTAAAGTATAAAGGAGATAGAGAAAGCTTCTGACATAGGCATCAGAAGGGGGCAGAAAGAGTACCCCCCTGCTAGTCTTAAGCTGGATGTTATACAGTCACTAGCAGTCTGTTAATGAAAGAAAGGAATGCCTCAAAACTTAAAATGGCACCAGGCCCCTCACCCATAAGATGCATTTTGGGATAATCTTAGCACCAAATGGTTTATCTTGGGCCATAAAATGATTAACTTGAATCTTGAAGAAGGGCAGATCATCATACAAATAGTTTCATTTACCTAGATTAGAGGAACAATATCTGAGTATAACATACTGGTTTATCAAGTAGGTTCTGAGCCAAAAGGCTGAACCGACTTGAAGACAGAGTTTGGAGTAATTGCATAGTATATTAGCATAGCTTAAGATAAACATTTCCATAAGAAAAAGGCATTGGTTATCTCTAGGTTTGAGAATAGTTAACTTCAGGTGAAACCAGGTGTCATGGCAACATAGAATTTTAAGTGAAACGTCCTTTTAAATTTGTATAGAGAAGGAAAAAATATCACTAGTTTCTTTTCTCCTGCCGCTTAAGAGAGAGAAAAATGTCTGACACTTGCAGGCTATTTCCTCCATTTGGAGACCCCTGGCCTTCCTGCCTGTTACCCTCTCACCAACCCGGGGATGGAACCCAGGTCTCCTACATTGCAGGCAGATTCTTTACCAACTGAGCCTCCAGGGAATCCCAAGAATACTGGAGTGGGTAGCCTACCCCTTCTCAGCAGATCTTCCCAACCCAGGAATCGAACTGGGGTCTCCTGAACTGCAGGCGGATTCTTTAATTTCTTGCATTGCAAGGTGGGTTTCTTTAACAACTGCTACACGAAAGCACTTTGCCAACAGCAGGAGCTTGGAAACGTCCCCAGGATCCTCTTTATATGTAAAGCGCCCTCTGGTGGTGAAATAGGGTGACAATATTTTTAAGTCTCCAAGACACGCTTTCCATACTCCGAGCTTTCAGAGAGCTTTAAAATCATGTTAGACAAAAAGTCACCATTACTCGTATACAGACGTACCTACTGTCAAAAAGTAATTTTCCTTGAGTGAATGTTTCCTGCTGATTTTACCTCTCCCCATTTCCTCCCATCCTTACTTCCTCATCCCTTTCTCCTACATTTCAACTGCTTCCTTCAAACACAGTTTCAGTTGGCATTTGTTTTTGCTTTGGCTGCCTCAAGAGCATCAGATATCTTTTTTGAATTCATCCATCCAGACTGTGGGTAATCTTGATGCGGCAGTAATTCCTGATGAGCACATTCCGTTACAGGAGTGGATCAAAACAGATGCTTGCCCTACTTGACCCAGCAAACCAGGCACATGGCCCAAGCTCAGTTATCAGACGCTCTTTCTTAGACAGTTGAGCCAATGGCAGAGAGACAATAGAAAAGTCTGTAACACACACTGCAGGGGTGGCATGCTCTCCCCAGTCCTTTGCTTTACAAAGATTGCCAGCGCTCCTCATTCCTAGCCCCTCTGCAGTCCCCATGATTCCTGCCCATTTCCAGTGTGATCCTCCCAGTTCCCATGACTCTGTGAGCTTCCTAGTGGTCTTCCAGTAACTCCCTTCTCTTTAAGTTAGCTCAAGTTAGTATCTGTGGTCTTGTCTGCTTGCTGTTGTGGTTTAGTCGTGTCCAACTCTTTAGTGAACCCATGGACTGTAGCCCACCAGGCTCCTCTATCCATGGGATTTCTCAGGCAAGAATTCTGGAGTGGGTTACCATGCCCTCCTCCAGGGGCTCTTCCTGACCGAAGGATTGAACTCGTCTCCTACACTGGCTGGCAGATTCTTTACCATTGAGTCACCTGGTTAGCCCCCTGTCTGCTTACAAGTTTGTAAAATATCTGACTAGAGACTGTAGTAAAACAGGCCATCCATCCTCTCATCCCATTTTCAGAGAATAAATTTGAGGATTAAAAAGAAACACTTAAATCCTAGCTTTAACTAGTCAGAGGGGCTTAAACAGAGCCATGTGCAGGCAATGTGACGGTCCTTTGACATGAAAACCAGAAAAAGAAAGGGACAAATGTCAATAGGAAGATTAGAGGCGTCTAATGCAGATTAGATCAGATAGTCCTGAAATGAAAATTAATTCTCGTGATAGCACACTAATGCAAGGTATTTTAGGAGAAAATGAGCCGCAGCTGTGAAGCACTCAGTGGACTCCCCCCATAAACCCCCTCTTAACAGAACCACTCTCCCTGCAAAGATGAATGGAGGGAAAAAACACATGTACACATTCAGTGAGTACATTATGCAAGAGAATTTATGATATGCAAAAGCAAACCGGGGCTAAAATATCTTTATTCTGTGGACTGAAGAGTGGCTTGCCAGAAAGACCAGGAAACATGATGAGTGTCTCTGAGTTACTTTGTCACCTGACGACGTATGCAATGAGGTCCTTCTCTGGTCTTATGCAGGGCAGGAAGCAGTTAGCTAGACCAAAAGCTGGATGCCTGCTCCCTGCCTATGGACTCCATGTGAAGTCTCCGAAAGGAAGACGCATTTGACCTGCTAATCAAGAGCAGTTTAACATTCTATAGTGGACTGGTGTGTACTGAAAGAACCTATTAGGAAAAGGGAAACAGAGTGCTGCTCCACGACTGCTGAGAGTTTGTCAGGTCTTTCTTCCCTAGATCATGCCTTTGGTGTATATAAAACGTCATCACCATACCTAAGGCCATCAAGATTTTCTCTTATTTTATCTTCTAGAAGTTTTATAGTTCTAAATTTTGTATTTGGGTCTATGCTCCATCTTAGGTTTGTTTTGTGAAGAGTATAAGGTCTGTGTCTAGACTGACTGAAACTGATTTTTGCATGTCCATTTGTTCCAGAACCATTTGTTGAACAAATTACCTTTGCTCCATTACGTTGCCTTTTCTCCTTGCCAAAGATCAGCCGAGTACATTTATGTGGCTCCTATGTCTGGCTCCTATTCTGTTTCACTGATCTGTTTGTCTATTCTTTTGCCAGGACCACACTGTCTTGACTATAGCATTACAGTAAGTCTTGAAGTTTGGCATTGTCACTCCCTCAATTTTATTCTTTCTTTTCAGCATTAAATTGGCTCTTCTGGGTCTTTTGCCTTTCCACGTGAACTTCAGAATCAGTTTGTTGATATCCATAAAATAATTTGCTGGGGTGTTAATGGGATGGCATTAAATACATAGATCAAGTTAGGAAGAACTGTCATCCTGAGAATATTGAGTCTTTCTACCCATGAACATAGAATATCATTCCATTTACTTAGTTCTAATTTCTTCCATCAGAGTTTTGTAGTTTTTCTTACATAGGGTATTGTATGTATTCTGTTAGATTTATATCTAGGTATTTCATTTTGGGGGTGCTAATGTAAATGGTAATATATTTTTAAACTCAAATTCCATAAGCTCATTGCTCGTATATAGGAAAGTGCCTAGTTTTTGTTTACTAACTTTGTATCCTGAAACTGTAATATCATGTAGTATGTCTGAGTTTTTTGTCAATTCTTTCAGATCTTCTACGTAGACAAACATGTCATCTGCAAAGACCGTTTTATTTCTTCCTTCCCAGTGAGTTTGTCTTTCATTTCCTGTCTTCTTGCATCAACCCGGAATTCCAGTATGGTATTGAAAAGGACTGGTAAGAGGGGACATCCTTGTACTGTTTCTGATCTTAGCAAGAAAGCTTCTAATTTCTTACCCATAAGTATGATATTAGCTGTACTTTTTTTGTGGATATTCTTTATCAAGTTAAGGATATTGAGTTTGAATCATGAATAGGTATTGGACTTTGTCCAGTGTTTTTAGTACATCTATTGATATCATTGGATTTTTCTTCTCTAGCCTATTGACATGATAGATTTTATTGATTTTCAAATGTTGAAACAGCCTTGCATAAAACTTGGTCATGGCACACAGCTCATTTTATACATTGTTGGGTTCGATTTGCTAATATTTTGTTGATTTTTGCTTCTGTGTTCACAAGAGGTCTGTAGTTCTTTTTTCTTGTAATGTCTTTATCTAGTTTTAGAACGAGTTAGGAAGTATTTCTTCTGCTTCTATCTTCTGGAAGAGACTATAGATAATTGGTATAATGTCTTCCTTAAATATTTGGTGGAATTTACCAAGTGAACTCATCTACTTCCTGGTGCTTTCAGTTTTGGATGGTTGTTAATTACTGATTTGATTTCTTTAATAGATATAGACCTATTCAGATTGTATGTTCCTCCTTTTATTTCTCCCTAGTGGTCCCCAGGCTTTGAAAGACTTTTGTCTATAACTACCTTTTCCATTTTTCTCAAATCTCACTAAAAGGTACACAAGTACACAAACCACACTAAGAAAATAAAATTCCAAACAAGAAACACATGTGGATACAGCCCTATTATTATGCATTTTTCCTTTAAAAACACAATATATACCTAGTATTCAAATAGTTATTGCTCATTTCATCATTCATAGGAAGTCCTAAAGATATATAATGGTCTGATTGCTCTTTATCTGATAGAGTTTTAATAATTTATAATATATAGTTAACACATAGGATATACCAGGTACTGGTCTGTTTTGTGTAAATCAAATCATTTATACCTTACCACGAGACTCTAAGGCAGATACTATTGTCACTTTCCTTTACAGATTAAGGAAACCAAGAGAGGTTATAATATCAATATAATAAGAACTTGATAATATCAGGTAGTGCCTGACTCTTTGCAACCCCATGGACTATATCCATCTGACTAGTTTTGAATCCCAGCCATCTGGCTCTAGAGGCCATTACCTTGACCTTTACATAATAAATTTGTACAATATAGTTTTATTGTTATACATGTACTTTTCCAAAAAGAAAAACCTTTGTGAGGGGAAAAAAACCTACTTGCCAGTGCTATTAAGAGCTAAGAAAACTGTAGTTCCTGGTTAGGAAATATTAGTTTTTGATCAACTAAATACAGAAAAGTTGAATTTTGTGATGGCTCGGATCTCTGATATGTATTTGGTCCATAATAGGTCTAAATGGGAAAAAAAAAAAAATGAAAAGTAGGCCATGAAACTGTCTCAATAAATGCTTAAATCAGAACATGTTTTGATAATTTTTATTCCATATTTAGACCCATTAAGCACTATGAATTTTAAGAAGAGGGAGATTATGCTGTTTCTTAAAATATTTGACCTCAGAGACTTTTTTTCTCACAGTATCTAGCAGATTAGCAGTTTATCAAATGCATTTTAAATAATATTGATTATATTATGCAATATTGAAGAAATTCATGTTCATATTACATGTGATATTTAAGAAATAGGATATAAGTTAAAGTCTTGGAAAATATTATTCCCTGCTGAAAAAGAAAACTGAAACACCTCTCATTCTTCAATTTCTTCTTTTGTAGGTCCTTCTGAAACCCTCAAGTTGGAAGCCACTGGGGATATAAGATCATTTTAACAAAGGAAGCACTTACTTCTCCACAAAGCATACTGCCCTCATACCTTGTTCAGTCTTAAAAAAAAAAAAAAAATCTATTGAGCATCTACTATTTACCAACAATTTAAAAAGAGAGCGAAAGTGAAGTAGCTCAGTCATGTCCAACTCTTTCCAACTCCATGGACTGTAGCCTACCAGGCTCCTCCCTCCACAGGATTCTCCAGGCAAGAATACTGGAGTGGGTTGCCATTTCCTTCTCCAGGGGATCTTCCCAACCTAGGGATCAAACCCAGGTCTCCTGCATTGTAGGCAGACGCTTTACTGCCTGAACCACCAGGGCAAGTCACAGTTCCTAAGCTCAAAAAGATAAAAATAACAAGTAAATAGCCAATAATAAAGTAGTGTGATTAGGTGTCACAAAATGCTATAAGAAGGGGAGTCAGAGAAAGCTTTCCTGTTCAAAATATGGTTAACAGAGCAGCAGGACCAAGGGCAGTTTCACCTGAAAACTTGAAGTGCAGGCCTACCCCAGACCTACTGAATCAGGATCCACAGGCATAAGCTCCCCAAGTGACTTGATTATACAGTAGAGTTTGAGAAATACTGGCCCAAACTGTCTAGTAGATGTAGAATTAGACAAGAGAACAAACTTAAGAACTATTTGGAGGGAGATGTGACTGTACTCATTTAGCATAATTGTTGACTAGATAATGTGGGAAGGAAGGAGAAATCAATAGTGAAATTTAAACTCTGGGCAACTAGCCTGATAGGAATTAATACCACTTCCTAAGATAAGAGGCACAAAACAGAGGAAACAGATGAGCTCTGTTTTATTTATGAGTTTGATTTTAACGTTCTTATAGGACATGAGGCTTTTCAGAAAACAGCTGGAAATAAGACTCTGGAATTTAGAAAAGAGATCTGGAGTCATCAAGATGTGCTGGAATAGATTAGATCACTCTAGACTGTACTTTCCAATATGGTAGCCCATAGCTCACTGAGCACATGAAATGAGATTAGTGTGATTGAGGGATTGAATTTTTCAATTTTAGTTAGTTTTAATGAATTTAACAGTCAAAGCAGTATAAAATGTTTTTGCAATAAATACAACTTTATTGTTTTGGTAGTACTATATTTCACCTTAGCCTTTCAAAATTTGGCATCCAAACTGAGATGAGCTGTAAATACAAAATACACACCAGATTTTCAAAAGTTCATAAAAAAAATGAAATGTCATTAATTTTAAAATTGATTTCATATTGATATTTTGCATATATTAAACACATATGATTAAAACTAACTTATTTTTTAATGTGACTACTGAGTGAGTGAGGTCGCTCAGTTGTGTCCGATTCTTTGCAACCCCATGGACTATAGCAGGCTCCTCCATCCATGGGACTTTCCAAGCAAGAATACTGGAGTGGATTGCCATTTCCTTCTCCAGGAGATCTTCCAGACCCAGGGATTAAACCCGGGTCTCCAGCATTGCAGGCAGATGCTTTACCTTCTGAGCCACCAAGGAAGTCTAATGTGGTGCCTAGAAAGTTTTAAATTATGGTTTACATTATACTGGAAAGAACTGCTGTAGAAGTATATAATGTAAAACATAGAGGGATTCGGACAGAATTCCATGGATCTTCATGGGATGCTATAAGTAGACACGTAAGACAAAGCTCAATCATTTTAAGAAGGATATGATTAAATAGGCAATGCTAAGTAAAATTAAGATTGAAATGTCCAAAGAGGCCAATAATGATTTTGTGGATTAGTCTGAGTGTGCAAACTAAGTCAGATTGCAAGAGGTTGAGCTATTAAGAAAGTAAAGCTGTCTGTGAAAGAAGAGTGAAGCAAGAGAGGGAACAAATATGTCACAGAGGGCTTTTGGTTTGATAGAAGAGGCTTAAATCTGTTTAAATGTTGTTGGAAAGGAGCGAAGAGAGGGATAAGATATATGAGAGAAGGGGGATACTGAAAGAGATCCCTGAGAAGTTAAATCAGGATGGCCTTTCAGACAGGGATGATCCTTGGGTATGTGGAAAGAATACCTCACCCATAGTGACAGAAGAATGGAGAAGAGGAAGGTGCAGATGCTGAGCTGCAGGAAGTGGAAGCATTCCCATCTGATGGTCTCAGAAAGTGACTAACTGCCAGTGGATGAGCAGGATGTAAGGGAAAAGAATTTTATAAAAGGAATTCTATTTTTTAAAAAAATAAAGGAGGGCATTTAAAAACTGCTGTGGGGGATCTGATCTCCTTTTAGGGATGTAGAAAGCTAGATAAACAGATGCTACCAAACTTGCAATGAACAAACAGCAAGTTCACAGCCTTCTTGAATCCATCCAAGTACTGATATTGTACAGCAACTAACCAAAAACAGAGATGTGGCTTACCACATCTTACCTATCACAGACTCAAGAAGTTCAGAAACACAAGCAAGCTTAAAAAACAAAACCACCTAGGCAAATCATTTGCAAACTGCTGGAAACACAAAAACAAAGGGAAAATCGTAAAAGGCACTCCAAGAAGGAAAAAAACAGTGAGTGGCAAGTGAGATGGGAGAGTTTATCAAAAAACATAAGGTTGCTAAACAGCACTACCAACCAAGGTGAAGTCAAAGATTGTGGTTACAAGATTTTTAAAAAAAAGAAATCATCAGTGGCCTTCTCTAAAAAAAAACAAAGTACCAGTGGTTGGACTTTAGAACTCAGGACAAGGAATGGGATAAGGGGACTGAGTATCAGTTCTGAATATATGCTAAATAATTAGCGGAAGTAAAAAAATGCCTGAGAACATCGAACTCTACAGGCTACAAGAGTACAAAACGATATCACACTATACTTTCAAGAAACAATGTGTTTAGTGTAATTTTTTTTACACTGATTCCTTCTAATGCTGAGTGGAAAAGGATGCAATGCACTGTACAATTGTGAAGGGTAACTTTTTGAGGTTTTCCCAAAAACTAATTAAAGAGATTAGGCTGGTTTCAACATATAAGTATTTGAAGAATCTTTTAAATCAAACAGAAATTGACAAGCAGCAGTCACTACAATTCTGCCAGCATACTTCTACAAGCATATTTTAACCACAGCCACTGCTGAAGCCACTCCTTCTCTCAATTTCCATGAATGTGGGCTAGAAAACAAGTAAAGAAGATGAATCAAGTGCATAAGCCCTAAAAATTTTCCATGTTCAGTCTAGATTTAACACACGACCACTATCATAATGATCAAAGGAAAAACTCATCTTGAAATTGGTATGAGCTAGCTTCAATAACAAAAACTTATTCAAGAAAAATAGAACCTATTAAGGGAAAAGTGTATTTATTAAACAAAAAGAAACTCAATTAAAAAAAAAATTTTTTAACTCTCTATCAGCTCTATGCAATCTCTAGTAAATCATACATGGCTTACAAAAACATTTTAATAAAATGAAAGGAGATATCCTTAAATGTTACAAACTGCTCATAATTCCATGACTTGATATATTATTAAGAGCTAACTAAAAAATTAAACTAATACTCAACAAAAAAAGAAACCCAAAATAAAGAAACTAACCACCACCACTCTAACTTAGGTAATAAATGTAGTAGTTTATAAAGATTTTTTTTTTAACTGTGGGTATCTTAAGTACTGAGAACTGAAACAGAAGCAGACACAGACTTAACATATATCGAAACTTAACATACAAAACAAACCATCTTAAATTAATGCAGACCCTTATAGTCTAAGGGTCTGGTTAGACCAAACAAACTGGTCTAACATTAAGCACACTCAGGTTTATGTGTTTTAAAGACCACTGACTTCCAACAGTGTATCCCTGCCTAGATGATCCAAGACGAGCTCTGGCTCCCAAAGCCTCTCCCATTAGAGGCTCTCCCCTGTTGCCTCAGTTTACATTCTCCCTTGCTGTAGCAGAACTTTGAATAAGGGTGTACTCCTAGTGATCTTTGTGTTGCAGAGCTTAACAAGTTTAGATCCCACTGGGATCCTTGCTACTCCAGCCTAGACCCTCTACTAGATGGGAATGTACACTTCTGAAACCCCTTTCATTTCCCCCTAAGAGTCACCCTTGTGGTAAAATTGAATTCAATGGTTTCAACGAGTTCTCCAGTGATGGGTTTTGGGGTTTGTCCTAGGAATAAATTTCCCTGAGACTCTTAGCCTATCTGACTAAATATATACTCTTTTTCCCTGGTGAAAAGTTAAAGTTGCTCAAGTTGTGTCCGACTCTTTGCAACATCATGGACTATGCAGTCCATGGAATTCTCCAGGCCAGAATACTGGAGTGGGTAACTGTTCCCTTCTCCGGGGATCTTCCCAACCTAGGGATCAAACCCAGGTCTCTCACATCACAGGCAGATTCTTTATCAGCTAAGCTACCAGGGAAGCCCAAGAATACTGGAATAGGTAGCCTATCCCTTCTCCAGGGGATCTTCCTGACCCAGGAATCGAACCAGGTTCACCTGCATTGCAGGCAGATTCTTTACTAGTTGAGATACCAGGGAAGCCCCTGGTGAAGGTCTGCCAAATCTTTGATTTACTGTTAGCTATCTTGCCTGTCTATTGTCTACGGTACTGCTACACATCTAAAAAAGTTCACAGAACATAAGACAGCTACAGACCCATTAAACCTGTCCTCCAAGCTTCTTTCCAAGAACCGGTAAATTCACAAGGTCTTGACAACTTGGCATCATTTGGGTAAGCTTTTAAAAGTTTGAGCTTTTTAAGATCTTAAATCAATACACTTCAGTCTTGTCTGTGTGTGAAAAACTGGCCCTGGGAGAGATATTCTCTTTATATTCTCCCTGTTGAGGGACTAGAAAACTGCTGAGTAATGACTAGAGACTCACAGAAGCAGTACCTTCCCTTTTAACCGAAAATAACTGTTTGTCCTATGGTTCATTTCAAAAGAAACAGAACTGTTAACAGAACTCTTCCATTTTCTCAGCCTGCATATACCTTTCTCGATGACAATTTCACCAAAGCCAATTTAGAATTACAAGCGGCCACTTAGGGAAACTTGCTCATTTAAGAAGTACATTAAAAACCAAAAGAGGAATGAATCCGATGACAAGGACTCTTAAAATCTACAGGAGCTCCTGTTCTGATTGGTTTATATGACATGTTCACATAAATCTCAAGAAATAATTCAAGAAACTCCAAAGGGGAGAGGCTTCTAATCCTTTACATTTTTGGCTCTTCTAAGGAAAATATTTCTGCTTCAAACGTAGCAGGAAAACACTGTAACTGTTATTAGTTAAGCAAATAATTACAAGAATAAAAGCAAGGCATTCAGAACTTCTAAATGTAATTTAAAGTCTTTTAAATTTGATTTATATATGCAGGTTAATAAATTTGTATTAAAGAAAAACTTCATTAAATACAACTGAACACAGATGATTTTACAATTAGAGTTAATTAATAATATCACTTTTTTCCCTTATCACGATGTAAAAATATTCAAGTTTGTACAAGACTAGGTTTTTTTTTTTTCATGCCTTAAAGTTTCTAAATATGTAATACAGGTTTTCCACAAATAATTGTAATACACTGTTTTCCACAAATTATTACTACAAAAACCTAAAATTGTGCTTAACAAAATGGAATGGTTATAATAAGTATCTTTTGAGAGAGATTAAATTTGTGGAGTTCTTATACTTCCATTAAGACTTCCTGCATCAGCCTAATTTTTAATTTCCAGAGCCTTAGTTATCTTTAAGAATATTAATAAGAATAGGGATTTCCCTGGTGGTCCAGGAGCTAAGACTCCTTGCTTCCAATACAGGGGGCCTGGGTTTGATCCCTGATTGGAGAACTAGATCCCACATACTGCAAGGGAGACCCTGTGCAGCCACACAAAGGAATATAAATTTTTTTTCAAAAGAGTATTAACTGATAATCCTGGATAAGTAGAAAATATTATTTTACTATACATGTGCTCTTATTTAATACCTGGAAATACTAGGTTAAAAAGGAACCTCAGATTGCTGGTATGAGAATTTTTGAAAGAATATTTAAAAATTTGTGTAGGTAACAGGATGTCCATGCAGAGTAATAAACACTTTTTCTACACAGATAAAGAAAAGACTATAAAACAATACTTTTGGTAAAGACAAAGAGTATACAGGTAGAAGGTTTGAGGGCTGAACTTTGTTTGGGTTTATAATGAGCTTGGAAATGATTAATAAATGTCTTAAAACTATTGACAAAGTTGGTTTAATATGAGTGTATTCACAAGGGTAGGCTCATTAAATCATTACTAGATGTTACATAGAAAATAGATAAAAGTGAAATTAGTTTTCTTATAAGACAGCAAAGCTATCTGTGCTGAGAGAGTTTTCTTCTATCATGATTAAAGAATACCCCTCTAATATTTTGATATACTCAAATCATTTTTGAAAAAAGTTCCGCACTTTTGAAAATATTGAAGTTCCTAGTAATCTCAGTCACACATTCTTTGATGTTTTATGCTTGTGCACCAAGATTAACAAAAGTAGGCTATGTTTCAACAAATGGTATTGGGAGAATTGGATATCTACATGCAAAAGAATGAAGGTGGAGCCCAACTTCACACCATTCACAAAAATCAACTCAAAATAACTCAAAGACCTAAATGGAAGAGTTAAAAATATACAACTCTTAAAACACAGGAATAAATCTTTATAGATTGATAGAATGTCTTTTTTTGGATATGACATCAAAAAAAAAGTGACAAAAGAAAAAAGACAAATTAGACTACACCAAAATTAAAAACCTTTGTGCTACAACTATTACTCTTATCAAGAAAATGAAGATAATTCACTGAATGGCAAAAATATTTGCATAGTTATGCATCTGATAAGGGATTTATGTCCAGAATATATAATGAAATATAATTATAACTCAACAATAAAAAGACAAATAACCAAACTAAACAAGGACTAAAGGATCTGAATAGACATTTTTCCAAAGAATGTAAAAATATGGCCAACAAGCACAGGAAAATATAATATTATTAGTCATTGCATGCACACCTGTGTGTGTGCTAAGTTGCTTCAATCATGTCTGACTCTTTGCAACCCTATGGACTGTGGCCCACCAGGCTCCCCTGTCCATGGGATTCTCCAGGCAAGAATACTGGAGTGGGTTGCTATTTCCTTCTCCAGGGGATCTTCCCTACCCAGGGATCGAACCCTCATCTCTTGTGTTTCCTGCATTGGCAGGCAGGTTCTTTACCACTAGCACCACATGAGAAGCACGTGTACACCCGTGGCAGATTCATGTTGATGTATGGCAGAACCAATACAATATTGTAAAGTAAATAAATAAATAAATGACAGCCCCTCACCACCAAAAAAAAAAGTTATTAGTCATTAGAAAACTGCAAATCAAACAGGAGATACCACTTCACATCTATTAGAATGGTTATAATCAAAAGACTCAATAACTAGTGTTGTCAAGGACATGGAGATTTTGAAATCTTCATATACTGCTCATGAGAAAGTATAAAAGCTTTGGGAAACAGTTTAGCAATTCTTTATAAAGTTTAACATAGTTACCATGTAACTCAGTGGGCTTCCCTGATAACTCAGCTGGTAACTCAGCTGCCTGCAATGCAGGAGATCCCAGTTCAATCTCTCGTTCAGGAAGATCCCCTGGAGAAGGGAATGCTACCCACTCCAGTATTCTTGCCTGAGAATCCCACAGAGAGAGGAGACTGGTCGGCTACAGTCCATGGAGTTGCAAAGAGTCGGACATAACTGAGCGACTAAGCACATATACATATACTGCTCATGGCAAAGTATAATAAAAGCTTCGGAAAAGTTTAGCAATTCTTCAAAAAGTTAAACATAGTTACCACAAAACTCAGTGATTCCTCTTCTGGTAACTGAAAGCAACTATTCACATAAGAATTATACATGAATATTTACATGAACATTACTCACAATCACCAAAACCCGGAAATAACCGGAAATGCCAACTGAAATATGAACAAAATGTGGATAATCATACAATGTAATATTATCAGCAATAAGAAAGAATAAAGCTCTGAAACATGCTATATGAATTCTGAAAAATTATGCTAACTAGACGAAATGAGTCACTAAAGACCACACACTACATGATTCCATTTATATAAAATATTCAGAAAAGGCAAATCCATGGTGAAAGAAAGTAGATTCATAGTTGTTTACAGCACTGGGGATCCTGGAGGCTGGAGATTAACTACTAATGGTCATAGAGATTCTTTTGGGGAGATGAAAATGTTGTAAAATTAGATCCTGATCACAGTTGCACAATACCATTAATATACTAAAAGAAACATTGAATTATACACTTCTGAGTGAATCTGATGTTACGAGAATTATATATTAATAAGGTTTTTAAGCAGGCAAACGTTGAAAGCAAGTATACACACACAAGTTATACAGAAAATGCAAAAATGAGTAATTATTTGATCGTTCCAATAAATCCATAAGTCTAAAAATGAAAATGCCTTTCAACTATGGACCTACAAAGACATCCATTCTCTAACAAAATTACTGTCAGTTTTAATTAATACTTCATGTATTGCATTTTGATGATGCAAAACCGGATAGTAGTAAAGTAGAACCTATTAGATATATACCTGAAATCTAGAATCCACATTTAAAAGATGTATATGCTCCAGGTTCATACATGACAACTCATGTATAGCTAGTTAAATTCAGAAGACAATGCCCTTATTGGGTACAGTTCAGTTCAGTTGCTCAGCCGTGTCCGACTCTTTGTGACCCCATGAACTGCAGCACTCCAGGCCTCCCTGTCCATCACCAACTCCCAGAGTTTACCCAAACCCATGTTCATTGACTCGGTGATACCATTCAGTCATCTCATCCTCTGTCACCCCCTTCTCCTCCTGCCCTCAATCTTTCCCAGCATCAAGTCTTTTCAAATGAGTCACCTCTTCGCATCAGGTGGCCAAAGTACTGGAGTTTCAGCTTCAACATTCTTCCATTGAACACCCAGGACTGATCTTGCAGTCCAAGGGACTCTCAAAGAGTCTTCTCCAACACCACAGTTCAAAAGCATCAGTTCTTCGGCGCTCAGCTTTCTTTACAGTCCAACTCTCACATACATACATGCCTACTGGAAAAACCATAGCCTTGACTAGACAGACCTTTGTTAGCAAAGTAATGTTTCTGCTTTTTAAAATGCTGTCTAGGCTGGTCATAACTTTCCTTCCCAGGAGTAAATGTCTTTCAATTTCATGGCTGCAATCACCATCTGCAGTGATTTTGGAGCCCAAAAAATAAAGTCAGGCACTGTTTGCCCATCTATTTCCCATGAAGTGATGGGACCAGATGCCATGAGCTTAGTTTTCTGAATGTTGAGCTTTAAGCCAACTTTTTCACTCTCCTCTTTCACTANTCTTAGCCATTCATCTGCTGATGGACATCTAGGTTGTTTCCATGTCCTGGCTATTATAAACAGTGCTGCCATGAAAATTGGGGTACATGTGTCTCTTTCAATTCTGGTTTCCTCAGTGTGTATGCCCAGCTTCCATTTATCTTCTTGTTTATTCCAGTTCTAATATCACATTTTTTAAAAAGTACTAGAAGTATATATTTTATAGTCTAGTAGATCAAATCCCTTTTCATTTCCTTTTTCAGAATTGTTTTAGCTTTTGCACATTTACTTTTCCAGATAAATTTGAGAGTCAATTGGGCAAGTTTCATAAAACATTCAGTTGGGGATTTTGTTGCAGTCTGCGCTGAATCTATAAATTAATTTTAGGAGAGTTTATGGCTTTATAGTATTGAGTTTTCCAACCAGGAACATGGTTAACCTCTATCCTTACATTTGTTTCATTTGTAGCTTCCTATAAAATGTATGGGTGCAGCTCATGTGTATTTGCTATTTGTCTTATTGCTAGTATTTTATGCTTTTTGTCACCATTGTGAATGGGATATTTCACATTATATATTCTAATGATTATTAAAGATAAATAAGAAAGTTGTTGGGTTTTGTTCATCTTACTGTAGACACTTTCATCAGTTTTAGCAGGTGTTTAGTGGATTTTCTTAGATTAAGAAATTCTTATATTTTAATTACAAAATAATACCTCTTATAGTAAAATTTGCAGTTCAAATCCATAACATAAAAAGGAGAAAATGCTTTTCCATCAAATCAGTAGCCAATAACATTAAAAAAGCTTTTAATGAAAAAAATCAGTGTCCTTATCACAACCGTTTCCACCCTCATCTGACCTCCCTAGAAGCTACTACTTAAGCAGTCAAGCAATTTTTGATGGTATGTTTTCTGGCATTTTCTTAATGTATCAACTTCTATAGATTTTCCTAGGTGAAAGAGTCACTTTCTTTTAACTCATCTTTGCTCCTTCATTTCCTTTCAAATAATATATATCACAACCTACTCCAGTATTCTTGCCTGGAGAATCCCCACGGACAGAGGAGCCTGGCGGGTTATGGCCCATGGGGTTGCAAAGAGTCAGACACGGGTGAGTGAACACAGCACAGTATATATATCACATTAAAAAAGAAAAAAGACTAGTGGCCACTATTTACATTATTGGAACTGTTTACCATCTTTATTGCTGGGCCACACAGCATGCCATATTTGATTTTTGTTTTGGATTTTTTCAAGATAATAGATTTTCTTCTCTTCCTACAATTATGCCATTACATTTAGTGTCTCTTTCTCACTTTTTTTTTTTTTTGGTATTACCTTATTGGCTAAAACTCTTAGTATAATGTTAAATAGTAACCGTAATATTGGTTATTTGTCTCTTGTCTCTAACTCTTATGGAACTACTTTGAATATTAATTAATGATTTTGAAGCCTACATGAAATGCAAAATAAAAGGAAAAATAATAGAAAATTTTACCCCATCTCATTGATACTATTGTAATGAATGAAGCTCACCCAAATCTAGGAGCAGCAACATAAATGAGAGATGGGAAGTGGGGAGAGATTTAATCCCTACCGGAACAAAATTTTAAAAGAAAGTGGAGGTCCTTTTACTAGAAATAAAAAGCATAATGGGGTCTTTAAGTGTCTGAACAATAAAAAAAATAATTATAGTGTACAAGGCCATTTTAAGTTCTATAATTATTAGAAAAGGCTAGCAGGAAGTTGAAATTTTCCTTTAATCACACTTGTTCAACTCATCATTAGTGACAATGTTGTTCTTTAAATATAAACTGCGAGGTACTCTTTTATGTCATTTTTGGGTAGCAGAAGAAAAGGGGACAGTGGCTGTGATAAGTGGTCATTTTCTAAGAACTCCACATCCCCAGAGCTCCCTGGACAGAAGTTCGTAGGAAATGAAGGCTGTGGAGGCTTTTCTTAGGTAATGGAGACGGAGCCGGTGGAGGGTGACTGCTCGTACCCCGGTTGCCTGTTACAGCAGCTCATGCCTCTGGGAAGCTCTCATGCAGAGACAGTGTGGCTTGGGGCTCAGCAGTTCACGCTCAGACTGGAAAATTCATCTGCTTCCACCCTCCCTTTCACATTCGCCAACACGGACCTGAAAGCTGAGATCAGTAGCGCAAACACTGGACACCTAGCACTCACCAACATCAGGTTTTCCTCATTAAAGATCTGACGGATAATTTCTAAATCTGAGTCTTCACCTCTTTCTAATGGGTTTTGGGGTGATGCCGCGGGGCTCTGCATCTGTATGTGAGACTCCCTTCAATTATTGACTTCTGCTGCAGAGCTCTGGATAAAATCTCTTCCTGTTTAAAGTGACCTGCAGTGGATCCTGTTTTCCTGAACAAACTCCAGTAGGTACAGTGACATTCTCTCATGTTTTAGTGTCCCAGGGGATAGCTAGTTTGTGCTCTGCAGAGAAGTTACCTGCCTTAATAAAACAAACAAATGAAAATAAACCCAAGGTTTTAGCAAAAGAATGAGAATCTACAATTGAGTAGGGACAGCTGGACAAAACAATTGCCTATCTCTCTTTTTACTGTTTCATCTTTCTTTTTGGGTCTCAAGTTATAGTTTCTCCTCCATCACCATGCCTGCTTCATGCAATAATGTATTATCATCCTTAGAAGCCAAGAATAGCATATGTGACAATATTAACCCTTGCCCAAGGCAGATATTAATAACTGATCATAGCAGTCTTACCTGCTGATAGATTTGGTCTGCACTCTTCTCAGCATTGTGGTCTGGCCAGCCACTAAGAACCAACTAAATATTGGCTACAACTTTGGCAAAAATCCCTCAAAGACATAAAAATCATGTTTATATAAAAACAATTATGTGAAGAGAGTAAAGGAGGATCGTATATCAAGCATTCTGTTTTTCTTAGGTTTTGTGGATAATTTATCATTCTAACAAGGAGACTAAATGCTTATGTATGACAAAAGCGTGATTCCAGCCTGTGTTCATGGGCTTCCTTTAAAATTATAGCCACACGTTCTGAAATGTGAGACACTCAACCTAAATGCGTTCCCTCTGCTTAACTAGTAAGGTCATCTTGCCAAGTGGGTACCTAATACACACCCACACTATACAACATGCCTGCTTCCCTGACATTATTTTCTTTTAGTTGCATATAATTGCTTTACAGTGTTGTGTTAGTTTTGGCTGTACAACAATGAGGATCAGATTTATATATATATATACNTTCCTGTCAGGTCCATACCATTTCTGTTCTTTATTGAGCCCATCTTTGCATAAAATGTTCCCTTGGTATTTCTAATTTTCTTCAAGAGATCTCCAGTCTTTCCCATTCTGTTTTCCTCTATTTCTTTGCATTGATGGCTGAGGAAGGCTTTATCATCTCTCCTTGCTGTTCTTTGGAACTCTGCATTCAAATGGGCATATCTTTCCTTTTCTGCTTTGCTTTTCACTTCTCTTTACAGCTATTTGTAAGGCCTCCTCAGACAGCCATTTTGCTTTTTTGCTTCTTTTTCTTGGGGACGGTCTTGATCCCTGTCTCATGTACAATGTCATGAACCTCCATCCATAGTTCATCAGGCACACTTATCATCAAAGCATGAAAATATGAAACACATATTTGAGTTTGCTATTTTCTAACTATTCTAATATTGAGTTTGCTATTCTAATAGAGTTTTCTATTTTCTAACTATTCTAATAAAGTCCCTTACTATCTTAAAATTTTTTTTATTCAGTAAATTATTCAGTGACTTACAAGCATTTAAAAAAAATGGATCCATTGGGCACAGATGGTAAATATTATTATTTTTCCCTGTAAACCAATATAGATACTGGCTTAGACTATTTCTTGCCTTTGGATATTTTTAACTCGTTTGTATCTTGTTTCCTCTGACAACTCTCTTATGATTTTCCCTTTCCCATACTGAAACATAAAAATACTGTTGTTTTTCTTACCTAAACGCTGGGTTGCTTTATGGAAAAAACAGTAATAGGCAAAATTAAGTTTGTGTGACACTCTAAAAATTTTCAAAAATTCAAAACTATTCTAAAAGCTCTTTTTAAAAATCAAACTTTAAAAAGTTGATAAATCAAGAGTTCAGCTTTCCTATATTAAACTGTAAGTAAAAATTAATAAAATGTTTCAATGTGTCTTTGTTCCTTCAAGCTGCTGTAACAAAATAACCACAGACTCAACACCATGTAATCAACAGAAGTTTGTTCCTTACTGTGCTGGAGGCTGGAAGTCCATGATCAATATGCCAATGTGGTCAGCTGAGGACCCTCTTCCAGGTCACAGACATCTCTATATATCCTCACATGGCAGGAGGGACCTTTGGGAGGAAACTGGTTTCCTCAGGAGTTTAAAGGAACAGTTATTAAATCTTTTACTTTGGAATTTGACTCTAAACCTGTCAAATTCCACCGTGAAAGATTTAATAGCTGTTCCTTTAAACTCCTGAGATCAATTTCCTCCCAAAGGCTCCTTATAATTTGAACTTTCCTCATACTATTAGCCCCAATCTTCATTATTGCAAAAACTATACTACAAGTCAACAAAGTACTTCTGCTGTCATCATTACAACGCTGTCTGCTAAACCAAGTGTACCGGGGGGGAACTTCTCACCGTACTGGTCATTTTCTCCAAAATTTTCCAGACTTCTGTGCAGGAACTAAGCTCCGCTAAGAATGTGTCCACCTCAAGGAACAATTATTGGCTTACTCCTGTTATGATATTTCTGATATTATCTGTAACCACCAGGAATTGCAACATCAACACCAGGCTTTTGCCCACCTCTTATAGCTAAACAATCTGCCTGCCAATGCAGGAGACACAAGAGACACAGCTTTGATCCCTAGGCTGGGAAGATCTCCTGGAGGAGGAGATGGCAACCCACCCCAGTATTCTTTTGGGGCTTCCCTGATGACTCAGATGGTAAAGAATCTGCCTGCCATGTGGGAGATCTGGGTTTGATCCTTGGGTTGGGAAGATCCTGTGGAGAAGGAAATGGCAACCCACTCCAGTATTCCTGCTTGGAGAATCCCATGAACAAAGGCTACAGTCCACAGGGTTGCAAAGAGTTGGATGCAACTGAGCAACTAACAACACTACACCCAAACTGGGTATGACTACCCACTTCACCAGCTAGAACAATACAATCAGAAAAGTAATCCAAGTTCTGCCTAATGCTCTGCTGTGGAAGCCCAGCAAACCAGTTTAAACACACTAACCGGGGCTGTCATGGACAGTTATAGTCTTTATAACCTCTCGGTAAGCCAAGGGATAATTTGTATTTAGTTAATACTTAACTGTTATCTCCATAAAAAGATCACCATAATACTTAACTGTTATCTCCATAAAAAGATCACCAGACAGGTGAGATCCTGGTGGTATTTGGTCAATGGGAATCACCAGTATAAGTCAAAGGCCTTCCTCTGAATAAGACACAAAGGCTTTATCTTCATGCATAAAAGTAATAAATCCTATATTCTATACAAAAGTGCCTAACAATATTATCAATATTAACCTGAAGAATATTAATTACGGGAATTTTGTTAAAAATGTATGAATTTGCTGATATAAAAAGCAACAACCAACTTGTTAACTGAAAACTTTTGTTTTGGTTGCACCATGAGGCTTATAGGATCATAGTTCCCAGACCAGGGATTGAACTCCAGGCCACAGAAGTGAAGGCTCCTAGTACTAACCACTGAACAGCCAGGGAACTCCCCTGAAAAAACTTTTACTCTTAAGAAATACTAACTGAAAATAATTTCTCCATATGTAAAAATATATAATGGATATGTTTTTCCAAAAATCTCCAAATTTTGATATGTTTGATTTTCATTAATTATTCTAGCAAATTTCACTGTAAATATAAATGAAAGATTATAACTGCAATGCTTTTGGTACGCTATTGTGAATATGCTTTATTTTTAAAACATGAATCATAGCCCAAACAAACTGTTTTACCTCTTGAATATTTGAAGCTTAAGGGAAAAGAGTCATTAATGATGAACATGTTTTCATTTTTTAATGTTTTTAATTTTTTATAAAGATCTTAATTAAACTTCATAGTCACTAAGCAGTTTTTAAACTTAGGCTTCATTGATCCTTTTGACTTCATGCTTTCAAATAGTCATTATCTTCAAAACATGACAAACTTCAGAATCCATTAAAAATTATTTTATTCAAATTATGTTTTCCAAAAGAGGGGGTTCTGTGCTAGTCGTCTTTGAAAGTTTTCATACCTACAAAAGAAAAAACATCTTTATAAGAAATTTAATTAGACTCTTTCATAACCTGACAAATAACTCATCAAAAAGCAAATAACTCTACATGTTACTTCTAAAAAGCCAAGATTAAGAACCTAGAAAGTTTAAAAGTTAATTTGGGAGCTTAATTATTAATGTATAGAAGACAGCAAGCATAGTGATTTAACTGGCTGAATCACAAAGCACACATCATAATACATTTTATTATCTTCAGCAAATCTGAGAGCTGGAAGTGACCTAAGAAAAAATGAAATCTAACTCCCCCACCCTCATTTCACAGATGAGAGTGATTTGCTCAAGGTCACATAGCTACATGATAACAAAGCTCAAATCTAATACATTCAAGACCGGTCCATGCTACACCATGCTACCACTTCTCAACAGTCTCCTTATGTACCTCCCTAACACGGGGATATTCAAAGTGAAAAGAAACATCTACAAAAGAGAAACAGAGAAAAGCTGAAGAAACAGATTTATTAATCATTCATGTACAGGGTACAGTATAAACTATTTTTAAACCTTCTGATGTCTTATACATGTTTATTTTAGATCAAGACTTCCTAAATTTAGGAAAAAAAGTTTTCATTTATATTTCAAGTCTCATATAGGGTACTTAAAATTCAAGCATATATATATATATAAGATACAGACCTTAATTGTGGTCCCTAAAACATAAGCAACTGTATGTCCTTGTCTTTATAAACCCAAGATGGCTACCATATAACAGAATATTATTTGGGGCAGAAATTTTTCCTAATCTGAACTCTAAAGTACATACTATTTAATGGCATGCAAATGTTAATGTAGGCTGATATCCACTATAAAAGAAAATGTTTAAACGTCAAAGAAGAAATACATTCACAAGCAAAATATATATGGTTACTCAAAGCCTTAATATGAGAGCTACATAATGCCCCATACCATTTCAGAACCACATTTGCTGGAATGAACATTTCAGATGGACTTGGTGTCATCTGGGCCTGAGAGACAGCAAATGATGAAGCAAAATTGTAGAAGTTGTCCAGCATCTTTTGTGTGAACTAAAAGTTAATAATAAATAAATTAATGGGTTATATTAAATACCGAAATATTTTAAAATACTAAACTCTAATATTTTTAATTTGAAATGTTGTTGCAGTCACTTGGTTTTAAGGACTAGGAGTTCTAAGTCTAATGCTGACCACTAAGGGAAGTCATAAAATGACACTAGGGCACAAAAGCATAACCATCTGCCTTTAGTACTATCTTTATATCTCAAAGAATTTCTATGACTTTCAACTATTTTTAAGTTTCTAACAAATTCATTTTATTTTTTTAAAAAAAGATAAAATTTTTTTCCTTCAAAATATCTTCTTTTATCTCCACCTCTGGAGATTCCCCTCTCCTCAAATACCACCCTGGTCAAATCAACCTGTTTCCTCATTCAAAATACTAACCATATTTTAAAAGTCTTTTTCTTCCCAGAAAAAATTTTAAGAAGTATAAAAAAGGAGCAACTGGTTACTTGCCATCAATTACAAAGATGATACTATTCTAGGCTTGTTTGCTCTCACTGACCCTCAAATGGGCAAATCCACTAACACCCTCCAGGTCTCCTTGGTAGAAGCCAGAAGCACATGGATTTACATTTCTTGAGCATCAAATGGGTTTAAGCACTAAACCCAAAATTAATGAACTACTAACAATAATAATACCTTTTATTCACTCAAAAATAATCTTCCGAACATCACTTTCTCAGATACTCAAAACTAGCCATGAAGGTTCTTGCTGTCTCTTTTCTACATAAGAAACATGTTAACACGATTTTTATTTAATAATATAGAGATAATTTAACCCAAGAGACTCTGTTAAGGTACTTGAACCAATATGAAAGTTCAGTAAGAGCATGGACTAAAAGCTCAATATCAAGAGAAAAAAAACCAACAGCAACCCTCCACACAAGCAACAAAAATTTTTAAATGTAACTTTAAGAAGAGCCAACTCATGACAGAAAGTCTGTAAGATACCTAGGGGAAATGCTAAGACAAGCTGACAGTAAGATATTTGTGGGAAATATTTTAAGAGTGTATTGACAGACAAGAAAGAAAACAAATGAAAGGACTTTTTTTTTACCACATTGAGACACCATGTGTTCATGAATGGGAAGACATAATGTAATAAAGGCACATTAAAACCTATAAATCCAACGTTATTTTCAACTACATTCCAACAAGATATTTCATGGCACTTGACAAGCTGATGCTAAAATTATGAAAAATACTCAGGCCTGTTTTGATGATTAGGAGGAGGGTCTTGGCCTACCAGATATAACTAGCAAAGGGACAGGCAAATTAACTGGAATAAAATGGAGAGCCTAGAAACAAACATAAGTAAATGTGACACATGACATACAACAAAGATGCTATTACTCAATTAAAAAAAAACGTATGTGGGAGTCCCCTGGAGGTCCCTGGAGGTCCGTGGTAAGGAATCCACCTTGCAATGCAAGAGACACAGGTTCAATCCCTGGTCAGGAAACTAAGATCCCAATGCGAAGAAATTAAGTCCACGAACCATGACTACTGAGCCAGCAAGTCTCAACGGGAGATCCCACAGGTTGCAAAGATCCCACAGGCCACAACTAAGGCCAGACATGGCCAAATTAATTAATTTAAAAATAGGGACTGGGCTTCCCTGGTGGTTCAGTAGTAAAAAGAGTCCACCTGCCAATGCAGGAGACATGGGTTCAATCTCTGATCCAGGAAGACGCCACATTCCACAGAGCAACTACGCCCCAATGAGCCCACAATCTGCAACTACTGAAGTCTGCGAGCCTAGAGCCTGTGCTGCCACAATAAGAAGAGGCCGCCACAATAAGAGAGGCCGCCACAATAAGAAGTCCATGAGCTGCAACTACAGAAAAGCCTGCTTAGCAACAAAGATCCAGCACAGTCCAAGATGAATAAATAGAGAAGCACAGTCCAAGATGAGAAAAAGAGAAGCAGAGAGCAGTGGATTGTAACACTTTATATAACTTTTTAACTAGTATAAAATATAGCAAAATGTAACAGTTAAATCTAAGTGGAAGACTGTGTGCATGTATGAGCACTTAGTCCAGTCAGACTGCGATCCCATGGACTGTAGCACGCCAGGCTCCTCTGTCCATTGGATTTCCCAGGCAAGAATACTGTAGTGGGTTGCCATTTCCATCTCCAGGGGATCTTCCCAACCCAGGTAAAGAACCTGGGTCTGCTGCATTGCAGGCAGATTCTTTACCTTTTGAGCCATTAGGGAAGCCCAGGAAGATACATGAAAGTCTTCAAATATGCCCCACTATAAAGAGAGGGTCAGGTACTATTTTATTTTGATACGTGTTTTTATCTTTAAAAATGCCTGGCACACAAAATGTACACAATAAATATCTGTGGGATATACTTTTTTGTATATTAAAATATTTCATAAAAATACATATGTTTAATAAAAAGGTCAAATAATTTATTATAGAGTTAAAATGTCTTCCTACACCTCTCCAGGGATAACATCACTTTGGCATGTTATTTTCCAGACATTTTTCACATACCATCTATAGGGAATAACTGTTGAGTATTGCTTCGTTACTTGCTTTTTTCAGCACAGTTTATTTTTAAATTACTGACAAAAATTTTAAAACCCAGACTGTTATTCTTAATTTGGCCCATTCTCCAGAGAGTGCACGACAAGTTGGCTCTTAAATTCACAGCCACAGATCTTAAAAGTATGCTGTCCAGCAAGCCCAGAGGTTTCCCTAGTCCATTCATGCTCCTCCTCTCCTAGAGGACTTATTTAGAAATCCTTTTGGTTTAGACTGTACTGGAGTGGGTTTCCATGCCCTCCTCCAGAGGATCTTCCCAACCCAGGGATTGAAGCCAGGTTTCTGACATTGCAGGTGGATTTTTCACCATCTGAGCCACCAGGGAAGCCCCTGGTTACATATCCAGTATTTCCTTCCCCCTCAATCTTAGCCGATGACCTTGCTTCCTATTTCACTAGAGAAGGAATCGAGAGAGAACCTGCTGCATTGTTTACTAACCTGCTGCATCTCTCTGTTCATACTGTAAACATTGCCTGTTATCCTTTCTATTACTTCCTAATACAGTCTACTTCCTACTCAAGGATACCACTTTCACAAGTCTCCCAACTCTCCTGCATCAATTTTTATCTCACAAATGCTTTACTGCTATCAAATATGATATAGCACCTCCTGTTAAAAACAACAACAACAAAATTTCCTTGTCCCCACAGCCCTCAAGCAACCAGACCACCCATCTGCTGTCCTTTGTAACAACATTCACCAAGAGTCATCTAGGGTCACTATCTCCATTTCCTCTTCTCCAAGTCACTCAACCGCACTCCACACGCCCTTTCCATCTCTGTGAATTCATGTCTAAGTCTTTAATGACTTCTGCCTTGCCAAGTCCAATAGTTAATTCTTAGCCTTCATTTACTTGATCCATAAGTAGTCAATACTACTGATCACTTCTTCCTTCTTAAAAACCAGTCTTAAAAATTGTCTATATCGTATGTTGAGTTGGTTCATCGTGTTTTTCAGATCTACTATATCCTTCTACTTCTCTGTATATTCATTCTATTAAGTTTTGAGTTTGACATTGAAACCCCAACTAAAAATCTTTTATCTACTTAAGAAAAATTGTAATATACAGTGGAAATATATATAACTTTGTTATTTGTTTTCCAAATCTCCTGTAAATGTGCTATCATATCCTAATAATTTAAAGAGGTAAAAAAAAAAAAAAGTACTTCTCTTCCAAAATACCATTGGGGGGGGGGGCGGCCTCCTACTTTGGGTGTTCCTTTCCTTTTATTCCTCCTGCTCTCTTAAGCATCTCAACTTTGAAATGGCTCAAGCTCTGTCACTGGCCAATTTTTCTGTTTATAGTTATTTCTCAGTGATCACATTTCCTGTACAATTTTAAATACCACCTCTACACTGAGGGCACCCAAATTTTTATCTCTTATGAACCTGCCACCTCCAGCTATCTAATAGGCATCCCAAACACAGTACAACTAAAACTCAACTCCTGATTCCACTCCCGGCCCATACTTGTTCTTTTCACAACATTCCTGTGTTGCAGCTCCTGAAACCAGCATCCTTAGAGCCATAGTTGATGTTTCTATCTCAGACTTTACATGTGATTCACCCTGTGAGATAGAATTGGCCCCATACTCAAATTATCTCCATAAGAGATATCAACTACTTTTCATCACCTCCATTTGTACTCCCCCATTAAACTCCCACTGAGATTTTCGCAAGACTCCTAACCGCTCTTTCTCCTTCCATCTTTGCCTCATTACAGTTTCTCTCCAAAGATGCAAAAGTGATCCTTTAAAAACGTAAGTTAGATCATATCACTCCCCTGCTCAAAACTTATATATTGTCCTCCAAAAAGAACTTAAGCCAAAGTCCCTACAAAAGCCAATGAGATTTCATATATGGAATCTCATTATGGGGGAGCAGCTTCCCCATAATCTCCAACTTAATCTCCCATCTCTCCCCCTTGCTCACTCTACTCCAGCCACAAAGTTTCACTTTATTTTTCAAACACAACAGACTTCTACCACTGGGACTTTGTATTAGCTATAACTCTGCCTCAATCATTCTCCCCTTCAGACCTTTACCTTCTAGATTAAAAGTCAACCCTTATGAAATTATGTGATTTTAAGCAACATGAGGACCAGAATCTTGCTTATTATCAGGTTCACAACTGTATACCCACAGCCATGCATATTAATTGTGACAGGAAATGGGAGGAAGTTAATGTTTAAACTCATTGAAAAAAATCACTGAGCTATTTTATCACTGTAAAAACTAAGTATCATCAAAGCACTTATGAATTTTAAAATGCCTATATAGAAGGGAGACAAACTGAAGATATTCATGGAAGCCAGTAGTTTATGTCATATGTGTTTACCTTCATTTTTACATGAATTCTACCACAGGCTGTTTTATGAAGTATATGATGTGATTTGTAAACTATTTTAGAAAATGAAAGGTGCATTCCATTACCTGAGTGAATGAGTCAACTGAGGACACAGCAGCATTACCCACAGGAGTCTGCTGAGCCAGACTGTCCAACNTACCACAGGCTGTTTTATGAAGTATATGATGTGATTTGTAAACTATTTTAGAAAATGAAAGGTGCATTCCATTACCTGAGTGAATGAGTCAACTGAGGACACAGCAGCATTACCCACAGGAGTCTGCTGAGCCAGACTGTCCAACAGTTCCACTGAAATCCCAATCTGAGCAACAGATGGAGTTCGGACAATATTCATGGTTCCAAACGGGTGTTGGCTTCCTTCTCCTGAAAGAAATTAACATGCGCCACATGTTTCAAACTTAACTTGTATATATATAAATTCCTTCCTAAAGATGTGAAGAACCGCTGATTTATATGCACTAAGAAGTTCTGTCACGTTAAAGTTTGTCTTTTCTCAGATAAATATAAAAGGATGCCTCTGTGTGTTTGTGAGTGTGTGTGTGTGTTAGTTGTTGTGTCCGATTCTTTGTAACCCCATGGATCATAGACCAACACCAGGCTCCTTTGTCCATGGGATTCTCCAGGCAAGAATACTGGAGTGGGTTGCCATGCCCTCCTTCAAGGGATCTTCTCCATCTAGGGATAGAAACTGGGTCTCCTACACTGCAGGCAAATTCTTTACCATCCAAGCCACCAGGGAAGCCCAAGAGCTTAGGTCTTACCATATTAAGAAAACTGAAATTTTCCCCACCAGAAAAATAGCTGTTATGTTTCTAAAAACTTATAAAATTATTACAGCTAGAAATGGAAATTAACAGAGTAAGACAAAAATAAATGAGAATTAGATAAAAGATTCTCAATGCTGTGACAAAAGGATATCTTTAAAGATTCTTAGAATTAGTTTTAATATTTTCTCATTATTATACAAAGAAAGAGCTCTCAATTGCCATTATCAACAATGACATGGCATATTTTACTACATGTCATGACTCACCCCACTCAACACCTGAAGATGATCAAATAGGCAATAAAGAAATTTGCAACTTATTCAGAAAATAATAATTTTCCACTTTACAATATATCATTTATAAGTATATAATATCATAAATACATAAAACAGATTACATGTGTATTTGATATACCTGATCCTCTAAGTGTGAGCTAATTTAAACATGAAAAAATATAGGTCAGTTTTATTAATTCATATAAAACGATCATGAAAGAAGAAAAAAATACAATGAATAGATTAGTGGTTTATCTGCTCTTTTAATAGGACTATAAAATGTCTAAACTAATACTACAGAACGAAAATCCAGGACAACATGCATTCCTAATAACCAGAACACTCACTAAAAGTATCAAATCTCTTCTTAAATTTTCAGGTATGTGAATACAAAAACTTGCAACCGTTTTGTTTCTGTGCTTTAAAAATACATACACCCACTTCACTAAATGCGACTGGTTTACAATATTTTCAGTATTTTATTTAATTTCCTCATATTTTTACATTTTCCAGGTTGACTTCTGTTATTTCTATCAATGTGGTCTGAGAACATACTCTGCAATCTTTTAAAACATACTAAGATTTGTTTTGTGGCCTGATGTGTCAAGGAAATGTTCCATGAGCACTTGAGAAGAATGCCTATTCTGCTGCTATTAGAATGTTCTGCTACATCTAATCAAGTTTATAGTGTTGTTCAAGTCTTCTACTTCTTTGATGATCTTCTGTCTAACTGTTCCGTCCATATTTAAAGTAAGGTACTGACGTTCCCAATTACCATTGAACTGATTATTTCTCTTTTCCACTCGGTCAATACCTGATTCATGTATTCCAAGGCTCTTTTAGGTGCACACAAGTTTGCAACTGTTACATCTTTTTGAAAGACTGACCCTTTTTGATTTCGGTTTGCATATATATTTTTTCATCCTTTACTTCCAACCCATTTATCTCTCTGAATCAATAGTTGAATCATGTCTTTTAATCCATTCTGCAAATCTCTGCCTTTTAATTGGAGAGTTGAATTTTGTGTTAAATAGATACTTGCTAGTATACCATTTTAACTTCTTTATCATAATTTTTATTATATTCTTTAAATGATTGCACTACAGTTACAACTAACATCTTAATTTATAACAACTCTAATTTGGATTATTATCAATTTCAGTATACAAAATTTAAATTTCAGTATAGAAAATAGTTTAATTTCAGGATACAAAATTCAGTATACAGAAACTTTGCTCCTATGTAACTGCTTCTCTTATGTTGTTTATTGTCACTAATTACATCTTCATACATAGTATGACTATGTTGTGGTGTTGTTAGTTGTTAAGTCATGTCCAATTCTTTTGTGACCCCATGGACTACAGCCTATCAGACTCCTCTGTCCATGAGATTTCCCAGGCAAGAATACTGGAGTAGGTTGTCACTTCCTTCTCCAGGGGATCTTCGCAATCCATGCATTCAATCTGCATTCTCCTGCACTGGCAGGCAGGTTCTTTACCACTGAGTTACCAAAGAAGCCCACTCTATCAATAAGCAGACATTCTTTACCACTGAGTTATCAGAGAAGCCCACTATATCAATAAGCAGACAATGTTTTATGTCAGTCTTTTATATCAAATAGGAAGAGCAGAGTTACAAAGTATGTATTAATATTGACTTTTCTAATTATCTGTGCAGTTACCTTTACCTGTGTTTTTACTTAACATTTATCTGATTTACGTCTCAGACCTCATTTCAGCTTGAAGGACTCCCTTTAGCATTTCCTGTAGGGTTAGTCCTCTAGTCATGATTCTCTCAATTTCTGTTCATCTGGGAATATCTTTATTTCGTCTTCATTTCTGATGGCTACAGAATTCTCAATTGACATTTTTTCAGTACTTGTAATATGTCAGCCTACTGCCTCTGGACTCAATGTTTCTGATGAGAAATCAGCTGTAACTTAATAACGACCCTTGTACATAATGAGTTGCTTCTCTGGTCAGTTTAAGCTAAGCCTACTTGAGTTTATTGAGCTACTTAAGTGTAGATTAAAGTTTTCATCAAATTTGTTTTAGGGCAGTACTTCTTCAAATATTTTTTCCACCTCTTCTGTCTCTCCTCCTCCTCTGGGACTCCCAACACTGACATGCTTGACGGTATCTCATGGGTCTCTAAAGCTCTGTTCATTTTTCATTCTTCTTTCGGCTCTTCAAACCTGGTATTTTACCTATTTTCAAATTCACTGATTTTGGGGGGCCTACTCAAATCCGCTGCTAAAACCCTCAATTTTTCATTTCCAATACTGTACTTTTCCACTCCATAGTTTACTTCCTTAAAAATTTTTTAACTTTTACTTCTTTTTTCTGTTTGATGATGCATCATTCTCCTGATTTCCTTTAGCTCTCTGAGCATGTCTGAGAAGTTTCCTTAAAGTCTTTGACTATTACGTCCAATGTCTCTTACTTCCTAGGTAGTTTCTACTCATTTCTTCTGTGAAAGGGGCTTGCTTCTTGTATGCTTCATAGCTTTTTGTTTAAAACTAGATATTGAATAATTGACAACTCCAGCAATCAGATGTTTCACCCCTTCTTAAGGTTTATTGCCACTGTTTGTTGTCGCTGTTTTCTTGTTTAATGATTTTTCTGAACTAATACTATAGTCTTCATTTTTTATCATTGACTACTAAAGTCCCTTATTAGCTTAATGATCAGCTGTTGCTGCTGCTAAGTCGCTTCAGTCGTGTCCGACTCTGTGCGACCCCATAGACGGCTAGTGAATGGAAAGACTGCCTTAGAAGCCTAGAACCAAATTCTCCCAATGTTTTGCAGGTGGGCTGCATGTGTTGAGACATGGCTTCAAAATTCATGCCTTCAAGGTCGGCCAGCAGTGAGACCTTAGGACCTTCTTAGATCTTTCCCAAGCAGGTGCATAGCCCTGGACACCCATGTGGTCATTTAGATTCCTAGGAATTCCCAGGTCAGAGAATTTCAAAGCCCTTGTTTCCTAAGTATCTTATTCACAGCCTTCCCTTCCAAACTTCTTGGTTAGTCTGATGTTTGCCCCAACTGTTGACACTTCCTCAGGCATCAATGACCTGTAAACACCTGTAATATATATGCAAATATTACATTTACCTATAAACATTTTTGACAAACCCTTGCAAGAAGTCACTTTAGCAGTGGAAGAGTTCCAAGTTAAATGACATAAAGGCAAACCTTTTGATTCTGTCTTTCAAAGAATCACATAACTAAATAATTACAATTCATTGTGAATGACGTCCATTGTGTTCCTTGTGGTATCAGTACCAATACCAAGAACATGGTCTGTTACTTTCAAGGCTACCATTGAGCAGAGGAAAAAGGGTTGAGATCAGTGTGGATTAAAACACCACAAAACTCACTGTTCTCACAGAGATTTAGTGTTTTTTCTTAATAAACATCCCTCTGGTTGACAAGCCTTTCGTTAAGTTTCCAGGGGCCTCGAAAAGTTGATTCTGACAGTTTCTGCCATTTTTTATTATTGGTGTTGTTGCTTTTTGGAATCCCTTTCTCCATCATTTTAACTGTTTTAAGCTAAGAATCATGCTAAGTCCAGAAAATGCACTGCTATTTGTCTGTGTATCAAGCTCAGGAAAATGACTCAATACACTTGCCTTAGTTATAATCACCCGGGGAGTGATGTGCCCAAGCAGAAAGCCTTGTCATCTCTAATCTCCATCTTTTATCATACACAAGCTCTTGGCAAATGAGTGGAGTCCTAGGTAACGCTGACTACGATCCACTGTAAAAACTGGAGCTAAGGAAATATTCTGACTTTTTCCATTTTAAAGCTCTCTGGAACCAAGACAATGTAAGAAGGAAAAATAAAACTCCAAGTCTTCAATAATCTTTAATCAGTATTTTCAAAGAAATCTACTGTGCAATTAAGCTATTCCTTTAGTCAATTTTATTCTCAAAACAGGTATTGACACAGTAGTTGATACCCTCCAAGTACAAAAGTTCTTGTTTGCAAATCATAAAATAAAATACTGGTAAGAAACATTGGAACATAAAATACAAACTAACAGAGAGTGCTTAATTCTGTATATGAATTCATGGTAGCCAAAGTCAAAAGAAAAACATGATCAGTGACACTGAGTCTTATAATAAAAAATTAAAAAGCAAAAACAGCAGGGAAAGTAAAACATCTGGTCTTCAAAAAAAAAAAAAGAAATACATTGCATAAAGTCCTCAGTAACATTCCAACAGTAAAAGCAGCAGCAAATCTTTTAAGGCTGTTTCTCAAAGTATTCCTCCTCACTAACCTAACAAGGCATAACTCAAGAGGAGAAATCATATAGGAAACTAGTGTTTTACTATTAGTATACAAGGAAAAGCAGTCATCATCATTTACTATCTTGGTCTAATTGACTCTTTTAAAATATATATACATTTTAAGTCATTTCACAAAAAATGTTTGGAAGAATAGAGAGTAAAAAACAACTTTATTGGAATTTTCAATGAGTAACAAAGCACAGAAAACTCAAATACACACTCTAGATTTCCCACATGTGCCTGGTATTTAAGTTACAATAAAACAAAATGAGCCACATTCTCTGAATACAACTGTTCATCAAGCGTCACTAATAAATGTGGAATATATCCATTTTATAAACCTGACTCCTGACTTTAAGTACATCTCTGTTAGGTTCAAGCTTATCATTACTTCTGTTCCTTCTTCTAGTAGTTGTACTGTCAAAGTGCAATACCTGAAATTTTTAATGGCTCATAAATTGTTGAAGAATGGCCATCTTCTCTGCTTTTTCAAATCACTGTCATTTTTAGATTTATGAACATCTAGAATAATCAATCCAATTAACTTTTCATTTCTACATTACCTTCTCATCTTTGCATTGTGTTGCTAAAAAAATTCCTTTAGATTTTTAAGTAAACATAGAAGATATATTTTCCATTTTCACCAAGAACTTTATTGAACCATGTATTCACTGTTTTGTCCCACTACCTTCCACCATTTTTCAGGCAACTTCATAATTCCATCTTCCTGAAATTTTTTATCTTTTTGAGTAAGGAACTATTCCAGATGCCTTTTACAGTCTTTCAGGGGACTGAAATTTTTTCCATTAAGAGAATTTTATAGATAGAAATAAATGGAAATTCGAAGGAGCAATGTCTGTGAACACGGTGGATAAACCAGAACTTCCAAGCCAAGCTGTAACAGTTTTTGCCTGGTCAACAAAAAAAAATGAGGTCTTATCCTGATGGAAGATTATGCATCTTCTGTTGACAGATTCCACACACTTTCCATCCAGTGTTGTTTTCAGTTTTTCTTACTGGGAGCAGTACTCGTCGGAATTAATCGTTTGGTTCTCCTGAAGAAGCTCATAATAGAGGACTCCCTTCCAATCCCACCATATATACAACATCACCTCCTTTGGATGAAGGTAGGTCTGTGATGTGCTTGGTGGTGGTTCATTTCACTTGCCCCACAATCTCTTCCACTCCACGTTTCATCACTTGGCACAATTTCTTTAAGAACAAAATATTTTCATATGTCTCAGTAGAGAATCACATGCAAAAATATAGTCAAGAAGGTTTTTCTCACTTAACTTGTGTGGAACTCAAACATCAAAGTGATTAACATAACCAAACCAGGTGCAATGTCCACTTACAAACTGTATTCAGTCAAATTTGGAGCACAAAGGTAAGAGATGAAAGAATACCAGCACATATCCTTCAACCACATGTCCAAGATTTTGTCACAAAATACTACATGATTGATTCCTGCTTGCTGAATGACTGAATGAGTAAGAATACCATATTTTCTTTTGGTCCTTAGAAATACACTGTTCAATCATCAATTTTTTAGTTAAGAAAATTCACTGAGATCATCGTTCTTTTATTTAAGAAGATTCAGTCCTGAGATTTTACTTACATGATCAACCGCACCACCATCATAAGAATCTAGAGTGCTGCTATTTGCCTCTTTGTATTTATTTTCCAATTCATGCAATAAATGTAAAATTTGTTCCTCTGTCAATTTTCTTCTCTTTGCCATTAAAAACAAAAAATTATTAATTCCTAATTCTGTCCAATAAAAGCAGACAATGAAGATGGTGTCTCCAGTCTCGGTTCATACTTCGTGAAAGATGACATAATTCTTTGGACAATACGACATGGAGACTGACTGAGTGGTACTGCACTAGCAAAGGAAGGCCCACATGCAAGCCCAGCCCATCACCTGATGCAAGCTCTGGACGCAGAGGAGTTTTTACATGTTTAAAGGGCTGTTTAAAGAATATGTCACAGTGACCATCTGTAGCGCACAAAGCCTAGAATATATACTATCTTAAGCTTTACAAAAATGTTTGCCAACCTCAGCTTCAAGTAATTCCACCATTCTTCCTTTTTCTTATCATTTCAGCCTTTTTTCCCCCATAGTTAACTAATAAATAATGAATTCCTTGGATGAAATAGCAAAGTGTTTCAAAATATAGACAAAATAAGATCAGTAATATCTCCAAATGCATATTAGATTTATAAAATGATCCAATGGACCCATATGGTAACTGTAAGATAGAATGAACTTAAAAGACAGATTAAGTAAAATAAATGCTTTCTCTGTTCTTTGAAAGACCTCTACAAAAAAAAATAAAACTCATGAAATATCCATCTAAGAGTTACAAGTGTCCCCTAAAAGAAACTAAAAGTGAGTCCAGTAGTTAAGTTATTTTTGGTGTGCAAAGAGATGAGGACCGAAGAAAACTGTTATGGCAGAAATAAGCAATTTACTATGAAGTGACATTTAAAATCTGACATATGCTAAAAAGCTACAGAAAAATAGCCTAATTATGCTTGTTGAAAATCCTTAGTATCAAATATAAATATTTAGAAATCACAAATATATATTTGTAAAACTTCTGCTTCATTTCTATGGGTAGCTTGACAAGCCTAAAATACCATTTTTTCTGAATGCATATTTTAAGAGCTATGTGACTTCCAAAGGTTTATCAACAATAAATTTCTTAAACCAGATAAAAATGTTAATTTACCTGACACTGAAGTATGTCTAGAATTTGGATGTCTGAAATGTACTTAAACAATCACTATTTACCAAGTATCTAAAGATCATCTCTGTGCTCTACACACTCAAAAGAACATAAGGTAAAAGATACGACATTGCCTACTCTCAAGGCACTTTCATTCTTATAAAGCAGTCACAATTACTTAACTTCTCTGAACAGGTTTCATTATCTGGGTAACTTTTAAGATACCTCCTAGAGCTGTCTTTCTATAACATAATAAAAACATAATAATTATTTCTTGAGTACCAACTATGTGCCAGACAGGCACTATTATGCATTATCTCTAATGTTCCCCAAAACACATGCACTGTAGGTATTACTATCCCCATTTTACCTGAATTCTCCTCTAAGGTTAAGGAACCTGGTTAAGACCACCCAGCTAGTAATGCACTGGGATTCAAAGAGGTCTAGTAAGCTACAAGGCTGATTCTTATTTCTGTTAATTATCCTGTCTATACCAAAGTCTGCAATATGAACTCTATACTGACTTTCACTCATTACTTACTTTACAATAAGCATTCAAGATAGCAAGTCAAGAAGTAAAAGGTTCCCCATTCTGGCTCTAGTTCCACTACATATGAATAGACTGATCCTAGTGGTATCTTGAGGGGGCGGGGCGGGGTTGTCCTTTCTAATCCCCTTAACAAGCTCAATACAATTTTAAAATGAAAACTAGAATCAGTTTAAATCAGTTCTTCTTGGCAACTGAGCTAGATGCAAGAAGCCAAAGTGGTAACATTAAAATGCGGCAGTAAGCTCCAAAAGAGAACTATAAAAAAGAAAGTCAAATGATTTATAACAAACTCTAATTTTAACATTCCTTGAAAATTCTTTGGTGCTAAGCCTTTTGTCATGGATGCTAAGCCTTTTTTCATGGATATTCTTAGGTGCTAAGCCTAATTTCATGAAAGACAAAGGCTGAGCAATGGTGTAGAAGTGTGACAATTAAATGGACTGCACAACACTGACTGAACCCTAGATAGAGGGAGGTGGAAAGCTCTATAAAAGGCATTATGGGGGAAACTGGCAAAATTTTAATGCAGAATACAGACAAGAGTACTGTATTAATGTTAAATTTGCTGAATTTGATCATTATACTATGATTATAAAAGAATATCCTTGCTCTAGGAAACATGCTGATGTATTTAGGAGTAAAGGGGTATGATATCTATAACATTTTCAAAATTTTCAGGGAAAAAATATCCAGAGAATCATAAATAAAATGTAATAAAATTAATGAATATGGCTCCTCTGTCCATGGAATTCTCCAGGCCACAATACTAGAGTTGGTGGTTGTTTCCTTCTCCAGGGAATCTTCCCAACCCAGGATCAAAACCAAGTCTCCTACACTGCAGGCAGATTCTTTACTGTCTGAACCACCAGGGAAACCCAAAAGAATATGGAAGAAGAGTGTAAAAAATTCTTTACACTATTCTTATAATTTTTCTCTAATTTTGAAATTATTTCAAAATATAGTTGCTTTAAATCTCTTACTGCACATACCTATGGCTGATTCGTGTTGATGAATGGCACAAACCAACACAACATTGTAAAGCAATCATAATCCAATTAAAAATAAATTTTAAAAATCCCTACTGCAAAAAAAATGTTTTTAAGTATCAGAAATGATACTTCCAGAATTTCATTCCAAACACTATCTCACAGCAGGGCCCTAGCCAAAAAAGAAAAAAGGTAAAGCCCCACCATAAGGTGCCTAGTTGAGGTGCGTGAAACACAAAACACCAGCCTTCTCTCTCATCAGAAGCTCTACCACCTTCATTACTCTATTTTATTCACATAAATATATAATTCCTCTTTATAGCACAGGTGAGTTAATCAGCAATTTCTTATTCTCTTAAGTACAATCACATATTAAAGTGCTAAAGACACAATATAAAACATTTAAGCTCCACGTCAGTGTTCTTATTCTGTCTGACCTAGTGTCCTGCTCGCCACCTGCTCTTCCAATCTTGGCCTCTTCTGCTTCCCATTCTCCACATAATTCTCCACTGCAGATGTCACTGGGATTCTCCCTGACTGAGGCACTGAGCCACTTCCTCATTGTATCTTGAAACACTTTAAAATAGTTAACCTACAGAAAAAAGGAAGGTTTTAAATTGAACTTAAGTATGTGTATGAAAGAATATGTAGATGTGGCTTAAACAAACTCTTCAAATAGTATATGAACTCTAAAAATATTTACCTTTGACAGACATATGCATATAAACACATAAATATGCATAATATAAAATTTTTCAGTTACATATTTTCCACCTTCCAAGTTCAGAACTAAAATTTTAAATCTTAAAAGATAATGTACTCATGTTCTTTATATAGCATGAATCAAAACTTCTTAAAGTCAGCATTACATGGCATTTCATTATTCATATATTACAAGTTTTAACAGATGTTTACTACAAGTGAACACCAGCACTCAGTGGACTACTATATGAATGCTGAGTTTTTTGGTGCATCTTACAATTTAATAAACGCTACTAAGGCTAGATACCAACTTCAGAACTCATATAAGACATTTTAAGAAAAACCTTCCAAAAGTAATGTAAAGAATATTCAAAAAGTACTGTGAGATCTGATAATCATTATACTGTACAACTATAAATACTTACATGTATGTGGAAAGTAAATTTCTAATTCTAATTACAGATACCTTTTGGGTCAATGAGATGGACACACATGACAAAGTAGTTCATCTCCCAAAAAACCTCATTAAGAAAATCAGAGATGCAGCCCAGTGAGGAAATCCCCAGTACAACCTGGACCCAACCATGAAATGCTTCTCTGGACCAGATTCAGTCCAGAGCAAAGCTAAGCAGATAACCCCTTGTCTCTGTATTTAACTCTAAGGATGTGAAAGTTCTGAATTTTGAGGAAAAAATATAATGTAGAGTATTTATAATAGATCTTTTGGCTTCCTATTATCCGTATCTGATTCTCTCACATGCTACTAAGAGCTGCAATGGTGAATTTCAATATGAAGGTAATGAGAATGGAGGTAAATATCCTTAATTTAAAATAAATTACCAAAATGTGATTTTGCTTTTTCCAAAATGTGATTTTTGCCATAAAGTTTTTGTTGTCATATTCAGAATTTCACTAAGTGGGCTAACATAGCAAGAAAAAGTGGAGATGACACCCTAAAAAATGACCAAATTCAGGTTCAGAGTTGTCAAACACAGATTTTATTTTGTCAGTATTAATTCATGGTACAGTGTAAAAAGTTAACAACAGGTATCATAATTCCTAGAGGAACCACTGAAAAAATACAAAGGTATAAACAAAAAATAGTGGAAGAAATATGAATTTTAAAAATACTCAATCCAAAAGACCTCCTTCCCAAAGGAGGAAAAACAACTAGCAGATAAAAATTTAAACCTAACCATATCAGTAACATTAAGTACTGATGGTCTAACCACCTTATTTAAAAGGAAAAGATAGTAAGAGGTTAAAAAACCACCACACCTAACTATATACTATTTACAAGAGACAAAGATTTACGTCAAAGATAAAAATACAGAAAAACAGAGCATATGAACACTAACCATAAGAAAGCTGGAGAAACTATATAAATTTTTGACAAAGTAGACATTAAGACATCACTTTAAGAAGCCTTTTGAAGAAGCATTACCAGAGAGACAGGGTACTTCATACCGATTAGAGGATCTCTTTATCAATCTTGGACACTCATAAAACAGTGGGAGAAAAAATAGAGAAGAGAGTTACGGCTTTTCTTTTTCTTGCCCCACTGCCCTCTTACTGCTCCTATTCAATATGGTGTTCAAAGGTCTGGACAATGTAATAGGCAATAAAAAGAAAATAAAAGGCATAAAAGTTAGAAAGCAGTAAAGTCTTTTTCATTGATGTTACAATTATCTATATTGAAAATTTTAGGAAACAACCAGAACTATTAATAAAGGGATTTTAGCAAGATACTCAATGTGCTACCCTTTCCTTCATCCTTCAGTATACAGTCAATAAACAAAAACCAATCGTATGACACCACCAAATGCTGGCAAGTATGTGGAGCAACAGGAACTCATACTGCTTGTGGAAATGCTGGTGGAAATGAAAACTGGTATAGCCATGTGAAAGAGAATGTGGCAGTTTCTCATAAAATCAAACACACTCTTACCATACTATCTAGCATTCATGCTTCTTAGTATTCAAAGGAGTTGAAAATGTCTATATACACAAAAATCTACACATGAATATTTACAGTAGCTTTATTCCTAACAGCCCAAATTTGAAAGCAATCAAAATAACATTCAGTAGGTGAAATGATAAACTACAATACATCCAGACAAGGCAATATTGCATGCATGCTCAGTCGTGTCTGACTCTTTGCAACCCTATGGACTATAGCCCACCGAGCTCCTCTGTCTATGGGATTCTCCAGGCAAGAATACTGGAGAGGGTTGCCATGCACTCCTCCAGGGGCTCTTCCCCACCCAGGGACTGAACCTGTATCTCCTGCACTGGCAATCTGATTATTTACCACTTAGCCACCTGGGAAGCCCTAATGCAGTATTACTTAGCACTAAAAAGAAAATAAGCTATCAAGTGATGAAAAGACATGAAAAAACTTTAAATGCCTTTTACTAAGCAAAAGAAGCCAATCTGCATGAAAAGATTTCACTTGTATAATGCCAACTATATGACATTCTGAAACAGACAAACCTAGAGACAATTTTTAAAAAGTCAGTGGCTGCCGGTGGGGATGTGAGGCAATATGGTACATAGGCAGAGCACAAAAGATTTTATATACCCTTAAACATGTGTCCAGGCCTATAGAATATACAGTACCAAGAGTGAACTCTAAGGTAAACTGTGGACTTTAGGTGATTATGATGCATCAATGTAGGTTAAAAGAAAAAAAGCATTCTGGTTAATTATGTTGATAATAGGACAGACCTAAGCATGTGTGGGAGCCAGGGGTAAATGAGAAATCTATGTACCTCCCTGTCAATTTTGTTATAAACCTAAAACTGCTCTTTAAAAAAGCCTGTTGTGTGTGTGTTTTTTTTTTAAATAATTGTACTTCTATATATCAGTAATAAGGGCTTCCCTGGTGGTTCAGCTGGTAAAGAATCCACCTGTAATGCAGCAGACCCTGGTTCAATTCCTGTGTTGGCAAGTTTCCCTGGAGAAGAAATAGGTCACCCACTCCAGTATTTCTGGGTTTCCCTGGTGGCTCAGACGGTTAAGAATCCACCTGCAATGTGGGAGACCTGGGTTCGATCCTGGGATGGGAAGATCCCCTGGGGGAGGGAATGGCAATCCACTCCAGTCTCCTTGTCTGGAGAATCCCATGGACAGAGGAGCCTGGCAGGATACAGGCTAAAGCCCATGGGGTTGCAAAGAGTCGGACACAACTGAGCAACTAAGCACAGCACAGCATACCAGTAATCACTGAAAATTTATAATTTGAGGGTCAAGAAAAAGCCAAAAAGGCAAACAATAAATAAACTATAACCTATCAACAAAACGTAATTTTATGCTACTATTTCAAACAAATAGTAAAAAAAGGACCATATACTTCACATCTGTGTTTCTGAAAACCTTTTAATGCATATCATCTTTTGTTTTAAAACACATGAAAATCTCATCCAGTATTTCCACTTCAGCCCATCTAAAGACCAGAGTGTCTGTTTCTCACTCTATAGTACCTGACTGGTGGAAAAGGAGGGTTTAAAAAAAGAGAGAACGAGGAGAAGATTAAACAGTAAATACTTTTTAACACATCAAAGTTTCATAAAAATTTAATTCCATATGAAATAATATTAAGTGAAAATGGCAGAAAATAGCAGTTATAAACATATGAACTATATATACATATAAAACAATGCATAGAAATGTGAATGTAGGTTTCTCCTTAAATTTACTTTGGGAAGTGAAAAGATCTGTATCATTTAGAATAGTGAATAAAAATCTGGGTATCTAGATTCTAATCCCTGCTCAATTTTAGAAACTCTCTGAAACTTTCTAGATCTCAAGTTTCTCAACAGTAAATTTAAGGATTGGATGAAATTATTTCTAGGACCTTCTATTCTAAAATTCCATGGTTTATTCTCTTATTATACTTGGCAAGGATATGCTCTATTAGTTTTCTGTAGTACCAACTACCTTTCTTTATGATTCTCTAACAACTGCCAAGACAATAATGATCCATTATCTACACGCAGTACACTTTTTCCAAGCCTCCTACACATTTAAAAGGCCATTTTAATCCAGGAATTCAGTTCCACTTGTAGGTGTTTCTTCTACAGAAATACAGTGCTAAGAAATATATACAAAAATATATGTAAGAATATTTATCATAGCATTGCTATAAACAATTTTTTTTTAATGGAAATAATCCAAATTTCCATCAATGAGGATTCAGTTCAGTTCAGTCGCTCAGTCGTGTCCGACTCTTTGTGACCCCATGGACTGCATAACTAATCAAAGGGGATTAGTTAAATATTCATTTTGGTACTGCATAACATACAATTGTTTGAAAGAGGTATATCTACACATACTGCCTAAAAGTTAACAATATTTCTAAGTGAAATATTTAATTTCTCTGACATCCAGTCTCTTGAAAGCCAGAGGCTAATAATATCCACCTCTAAACGTTGTTGTTAAGGAATAACGAGACAATACACGTGAAAGCCTAGCACAATGTACTGTATGAGGAGATATTCAATGTTACCCTTTTCTTCATTCTTTCAACATCATAAAATCTTCCTAATTGGCTGCTCTGGCTCTAATCTCAATAAAATTTTCCAAGCCATCCCAGACAATGATTTTCCTAAAACATCATTTTTTAAAGTATCATTCTCCTGCTCAAACACTTGCCTACCAGAGGGAAAAAAATGAAAACCCCACATGGTATAACCATCGCACAACAGCTTCACTTTACCTCTAAACCTGACGCGAATCCCCATCTGAGACTTCCCAAATAGAAGTCTATCATGCTACCTTAAAAGCCTCCTCCTCACTGTCACTTGAAGGTGTGGTGTGCACTACTGCTTGCATAACTCTGCTGACTTCCATATGCAATCAACTTCCTATCTTCCCACCTCCATCCCAACCAAATCTAGTCATGCTTCAAGCTCATGCTCCAGGCTCATCTTCCACTGAGCCATTTTCAATTATCTCAGGTCACTAATCTGTTTCCTATGAATACTGTCTTGGAGTGGTTTTTAATGTTCACAGAAGATATGGAGACCCTGAATGAAAGCAGTCATCAATTTGAAGTGTATGTGCTAAGGATGGAGTAGATATACAACAAAGTTTTTACATAAGCAAGTATTTATTCTTCTGTAATTTGTTTAATGGAAATGTCTAAAGCAATTTCTAGTATACTTCCCAAGTTTTAATAATTAAAAATTATAATACAGCAAAAGACCTATAGTGCCTATAGCTATCGATTTTTAAAAATCTAAGTTCAACACAAATTTTATTTTTGTCAATACTCCCTTCTATGTGCTGATCTGAGTTTGCATATAATTGCTATAAACCAAACAATTTCTTTATGTAATACTCCCAGTATTTCATAATTTTTACTAAATTTTTAATTCAATGTCTCTTCCACACTAAACACCAAGCACAGTGTATCTAAAGATAAAAATTGCAAGACTGATTTAAACTTTCCCAATTTTCTAACCACCAAACTGTATTCCCAAAGCTTGTGCCTTTTATTTATTTACTATTTTAAGGATTTCTAGATCCCATGAAAGAAGGAAGAAAGAAGGATCATTAATATCAAACCTTCCCTTCTACATTTTAAGAGTTTAGTCCCATACTAATTCTCAATCATTATCTCAGATTGTTCCAGCATCAGCCTAAAAAATGTATTCATTGTGTAAACTCCTTTTCAGAACCCAAGAGTCACAAAGCATCTTCTATCAAAATAAAACTCACAGTAACTGGTTTTAAGATCCCCTACCCATTGAAATTCTCTCAACAGAGCCCTCTGCTCCTCACCTTCTCCAACCAAAATCTTTCAATGCAAAATTAAGAAATCTGTTCATCATCCAGAAGAGAACCGAAAACACTACCATAGTTTAACACGAAATCTGCTTCATTTGAACTATCCTCCCTACTCCAAAAAATTCTGCTAGATTCCCTAATAAATTCTCAGTTCAATCACAATTGCCTAAAGTTACTTCAACAAGTCTCTCTTCCACCCTGCTGTGCTTATTAGCTAGATTTGCTCAATGTAATAAAGTTTATAAAAGGCATCTCAAAGCTTCAAAAAGATAAATCCATTACAACTCTACCTATTCTTAAATTGCATTAATACACAATTCCCAAGTCTAATCTTTTCTGCATAAATTAAGAATTCTAATATTTTAAACACCCAAAAAGTACTTTTCCAAACATACTGGCAAAGAACCACCACAGCATTTTACCATTTGTCTAATGCTGATAATCACTCGGTTCAGTTCAGTCACTCAGTCATGTCTGACTCTTTGTGACCCCATGACTGCAGCATGCCAGGCTTCCCTGTCCACCACCAACTCCCGAAGTTTACCCAAACTCATGTCCATCTAGTCAATGATGGCATCCAACCATCTCATCTTCTAATGCCCCCTTCTCCTCCCACCTTCAATCTTTCCCAGCATCAGGGTCTTTTCAAATGTGTCAGTTCTTCACATCAGGTGCCCAAAGTATTGGAGTTTCACCTTCAACATCAGTCCTTTCAATGAATATTCAGGACTGATTTCCTTTAGAATAGATTGGTTGGATCTCCTTGCAGTCCAAGAGACTCTCAAGAGTCTTCTCCAATACCAGAGTTCAAAAGCATCAATTCTTCGGGGCTTAGCTTTCTTTAGCGTCCAACTCTCACGTCCATACATGACTACTAGAAAAACCATAGCCTTGACTAGACGGACCTTTGTTGGCAAAGTAATGTCTTTGCTTTTTAATATACTGTCTAGGTTGGTCATAGCTTTTCTTCCAAGGAGCAAGTGTGTTTTCATTTCATGGCTGCAGTCACCATCTGCAATCATTTTGGAGCCCAAGAAAATAGTCTTCTCTCACTGTTTCCATTGTTTCCCCATCTATTTGCCAAGTGATGGGACTGGTGTCATGACCTTAGTTTTCTGAATGTTGAGTTTTAAGCCAACTTTTTCATTCTCCCCTTTCACTTTCATCAAGAGGCTCTTAGTTCTTCTTCACTTTCTGCCATAAGGGTGGTGTCATCTGCCTATCTGAGGTTATTGATATTTCTCCCAGCAATCTTGAATCCAGCTTGTGCTTCATCCAGCTCAGCATTTCACATGATGTACTCTGCAAATAAGTTAAATAAGCTGGGTGACAATATACAGTCTTTGACGTACTCCTTTCCAGTACTGTTGGAACTAGTCTGTTGTTCCATGTCCAGTTCTAACTGTTCCTTCTTGACCTGCATACAGATTTCTCAGGAGGCAGGTCACGTGGTCTGGTATTCCCATCTCTTTCAGAATTTTCCAGCTTGTTGTGATCCACACAGTCAAAGGTTTTGGCGTAGTCAGTAAAGCAAAAGTAGTTGTTTCCCTGGAACTCTCCTTGCTTTTTCGATGATCCAACGGATGTTGGCAATTTGATCTCTGGTTCCTCTGCCTTTTCTAAAACCAGCTTGAACACCTGGAATTTCACAGTTCATGTACTGTTGAACCCTGGCTTGGACAATTTTGAGCATTACTTTGCTAGTGTGTGAGATGAGTGCAATTGTGCTGTAGCTGGAACATTCTTTGGCATTTCCTTTCTTTGGGATTGGAATGAAAACTGATCTTTTCACAAGAGATTGACCCAGACTTGCCCGTGTGTCCAGGAGTCTCCAGCAGAGGGTCAATGGTGGCCTGCTGCAGGGTCGGGGGCACTGAGTGCAGCAGTGTGTGCATGGGACCTTTTGAATGAGGTTGCCATTATCTTCATCACCTCCACCATAGTTTGGTCTCAAGTCAAACAGGGAGGGAACACAGCCCCACTCATCAACAGAAAATTGGATTAAAGATTTACTGAGCATGGCCCCACCAATCAGAACAAGACTCAGTTTCCCTCTCAGTCAGTCTCTCCCATCAGGCAACTTCCATAAGCCTCTTATCCTTCTCCATCAGAGGGCAGGGAGAAGGCAATGGCATCCCACTCCAGTACTCTTGCCTGGAAACTCCCATGGATGGAGGAGCCTGGTAGGCTGCAGTCCATGGGGTCGCTGAGTCAGACACGACTGAGCGACTTCACTTTCACTTTTCACTTTCATGCATTGGAGAAGGAAATGGCAACCCACTCTACTGTTCTTGCCTCGAGAATCCCAGGGATGACGGACTCCAATGGGCTGCCGTCTGTGGGGTCGCACAGAGTCAGACACGACTGAAGCGACTTAGCAGCAGCAGCAGCATCAGAGGGCAGACAGAATGAAAACCACAATCACAGAAAACTAACCAAACTGATCACAGTGACCACAGCCTTGTCTAACTCAATGAAACTATGATAATCACTAAGTCTCTATATATTTTAAGCTGCTTTATTTCTCTTTAATATTTCGCTTTACTCAGTACAAATATTGCCTTGAAATTTCATTCTGTTTTCATAACTAAAACTATCAAAAGCCATGTTATAGTTTTGGAAATGATGAGAAATAATTTATTTTTTAAAAGACAGGAGAGTAAAAGAACTATTTTTATTATCAAAATGGAAGTAAATCCATTTTCCTGAAATGGATTAGGTATTAATTTGGGATTGTGTTTTGGACTGTTTAATTTCACAACAGAAACTAATTACTATTGTTAAGGTTTTGGTTAAAGCAATTATATTAACTAATTTTTGTTTGCTGGATTTTCTCTAGACTAGATGAGATAACACAATAAGGAAATGTCTGGGGTTTTATGATCTCTGAATATATGTCCACTGCCCCTCAACCTTTTGTGTGTCACAAGAGAAAAGGGAAAAAGATAGCTGAAGGCAATAAAAGTATGACAGGAGAAAGCAATTTTCACTATTCGCAAGGCATCTCCTCCAGGCAATATAGTGATGATCACAAATAAAAAAGAGACGCTGAACCCCTTTCCAACTCAAAATGCTGGCACAGAGCAAAGAGAAGCGAGGGTTTGGAAGCTCGTATACACCTGTGGCAGATTCATGTCGATGTATGGCAAAACCAATACAGTATTGTAAAGTAGAATAACGTAAAAATAAATTTTTTTTTTAAAAAAGAGAGAAGCAAGGATAAGGTGACGACAATTGACCATTTATTAATAATTAGTATGTCTTCAAAAACCACCAAGGGTCCTGGTGTACTAGATGATGGCCAATATTAACCTTAATCAATGCATGAATCTGGGTACAAAGTAAGTCTGCATTTTCCAGCTATGCAAAGGTTAACAGTTGGTTGACTACTAGCCTATTGCTATACAAACAAAACCCACCACTTTGCTTAAGGCATTGCTACCATGTAGGAAATGGCAACCCACTCCTATATTCTTGCCTGGGAAATCCCATGGACAAAGGAGCCTGGGAGGCTACAGTCAGTCCCTGGGGTCATAAAGAGCTGTACACACCTGAGCACCCGCACACACATGTGCACAAACGCACACACACGTGCACAAACGCACACACACGCATCAAGTTCCAAAGGCTCTTCATACCCAAACCAAAACTGTTCTCTCTCTCCTGCCCCAAGTTAGCTGCTTCTCCACTTAGGCTGCTTATTACTATTAACATTTACCAGTGTACATGTAATCTTCTAGCATGTTTTCCAACTAGTGATTTGTTTTAACAAACTATATAATAGTATCTATTTCCATTTCTCTTTCCTTTTTAAATCAATAGATATTTGTACAAACAAATATAAATATTCACTAGTTTATGCTTTACTTTAAAATGGAGCAGTCTGAGAGCTCCCAAGTGAGATGAATGCAGAAAAATGTCATTACTTCCTCTTTTTAACAAAAGGTGTTGGAATGGTTAGATATGCACTTGCAAAAAAAAAAAAAAAGTTGAACTTCAATCTGTACTTTGCACTAAATACAGAAATTTATTCAAGTTGGATCCCAGACATAAATGTAAAATCTAAAACTAAAAATATCTAGGAGAAAATTTTTATAACCTCACATTAGACAAAGATTTCTTACAGGCAATACCAAAACCACAATCCAGAAAAGAAAAAATTGAAAAACTCACTTTACCAAAATTAAAAACATGTTCTATATAAATCAACTATACTTCAATCAAGTAATTTTTTTAAAAAGATGCAAAAGAACAAATCATTAAATAAGATATCTGTAAACAAAACAAAAACAAACAAACAAAAAACAACTTATGCTGTAAAGAGACAAACCAAAAACCAGAAAAAAAATTTCAAATCACATCTCATAAATAACTTGTGTCAATATACACAGAACTTTCAAAACTCAGTAATATGAAAACAACCCCATCTAAAAAAAACAAAAACAGATTTGAACAAACACTTCACGGAAGATACAGAGAGAGCAAATAAGCACTTGTAAAAATGCTCATATCACTAGTCATCAAGGAAATGCAAACTTAAAACCTAATGGGATATCATTATACAACTATTCAGTTCAGTTCAGTCACTCAGTCGTGTCCAACTCTTTGCAACCCCATGAATCGCAACATGCCAGGCCTCTCTGTCCATACCAACTCCCGGAGTTTACCTAAACTCATGTCCATGGAGTCGGTGATGCCATCCAGCCATCTCAGCCTCGGTCATCCCCTTTCCCTCCTGCCCCCAATCCCTCCCAGCATCAGAGTCTTTTCCAATGAGTCAACTCTTCGCATGAAGTGGCCAAAGTATTGGAGTTTCAGCTTCAGCATCAGTCCTTCCAATGAACACCCAGGACTGCTCTCCTTTAGGATGGACTGGTTGGATCTCCTTGCAGTCCAAGGGACTCTCAAGAGTCTTCTCCAACACCACACTTCAAAAGCATCAATTCTTCGGCACTCAGTCTTCTTCACAGTCCAACTCTT
>SJYV01033749.1:1337099-1347396 GCA_006410875.1 Neotragus pygmaeus
AGCATCAGTCCTTCCAATGAACACCCAGGACTGCTCTCCTTTAGGATGGACTGGTTGGATCTCCTTGCAGTCCAAGGGACTCTCAAGAGTCTTCTCCAACACCACACTTCAAAAGCATCAATTCTTCGGCACTCAGTCTTCTTCACAGTCCAACTCTCACATCCATACATGACCAGTGGAAAAACCAGAGCCTTGACTAGATGGACCTTTGTTGGCAAAGTAATGTCTCTGCTTTTGAATATGCTATCTAGGTTGGTCATAACTTTCCTTCCAAGGAGTAAGTGTCTTTTAATTTCATGGCTGCAATCACCATCTGCAGTGATTTGGAGCCCGAAGAAATAGAAGGCCTAACATTCATCATGTGTGAGCAAGGCCAGGGAGGAACTACAACTTTCAAACACTACAGACTGAAATGTAGAATAGCAATCATGTTGCAAAATAGTCTGGCAGTTTCTTAAAAAGTTAGCACAGAAGTACCCTATGATCCAGTCACTCCACTCCTAGGTATTTATCTGTATTGTATTGTGTGTACACACCCCGCAGACTGTAGCCCACCAGGCTCCTCTCTCCATGGAATTCTCCAGTCAAGAATATCAGAGTGGGTTGCCATTTCCTATTCCAAGGGATCTTTCTGACCCAGGGATCGAACCTGCGCCTTTTGCATCCTGTACTGGCAGGCAGATTATTTACCACTGAGCCACCTGGCTAACAGAAATGAAACCATATGTCCATACAGACATACACAAATGTTCACAGCAGTTTTACTTTTATGAGCCAAAAACTGAAACAATCCAAATGTTCATCAACAAGTGAATGGATACACAATGGTGGTATACCACAAAACTACCCAGCAATAAATAGCAATGAATTACTATTGTGGCAAGTTACTCCACAACGTGGATGACTGAAAAGGTCACTGTCCTGACTGAAAGAAAACTCTAGAAAATGCAAACATTACAATGACAGAAAGCAGATCAGTAGTTTCCTGGGGTAGAGGGGGAGATACGAGAGCGGACTACGAAGGATCACTAGGAAACTTTTAGGGGTGATGGATATATTCATTATCTTGATTGTGGTAATGGTTTTACAGGTGTAAACATATAGCAAAATTGATCAAAAGGTACACTTTAAATATATGCAGGTTAGCTGAACTGTGTGTGCGCTCAGTCATATCCAACACTTAGCACTCCCAGACTATAACCCGCCAGGCTTCTCTGTCCACAGGATTCTCCTGGCAAGAATACTGAAGTGCTTTTATACATCTTAAATTTGCCATAATGACAAGTTTTAAAAATAAAGATATCTTACTGAATTCACTTTGTAACTTTCATATGTACATAGATATAAATATCCAAATAAATAAACTGGCTTAGGCCAAATTTCCTCTTTCATATTTTCCTTGTCCTTTTTGATAAAGAGGTTTTATTAGCTTCAAAATCTAAACTGGGTAACTCTGCCTCTTTTCCTATTCTCTAACACATTTATATAAGATATAAACAATCTGTTTCATAAAGGTGTAAGTGAACTTTTTAACCCTTTCAGTCTGATAGTGGTATGTAGAGGGAAAGGTATATTTTTAATTGCTCATTTTAATTTCTTTTTTGATATTTTATCTCGATTTTATCTCATCACAATTTAAATTTGAGTCAGTTTTGTTTAGTGTATTTTTCTAGAATATAGCCAATTTTATATGTTCCTTTGCTGTTCTCAAATGTACTGGCATAAAATTTCTTGTAAATTTTACTAAACTATTACAGTTATAGTTATGTCTCCATTTTCACATTTTCAAAAACACTGTGTGTTCTTCTTCCTAAATATACCTTTCAGTAGCTCATTATTTGTCTTTTCAAAGGCTCCAATTTTTATTTCATTAAGTCCCTCCACTGTTCTTTTGCTTTCTGTTATTAATTTCTATTCTTTAGCATTACCACTTTTGCATCTACTTCCTTAGTTTGCTTAAATACTTAGCCCACTCATTTCCATCTCTTTTCAAATACACCCATTTAAGCCTATGAGTTAATCTTTTCAGTATTACCTTGAAGGACTCACCCAGTTGTGTCTGACTCTTTGTGACCCCATAAACTATACAGTCTGTGGAATTCTCCAGGCCAGAATACTGGAGTGGGTAGCCATTCCCTTCTCCAGGGGATCTTCCCAACCCAGAGATTGAACCCAGGTCTCCCGCATTGCAGGCGGATTCTTCACTAGCTGAGCCACAAGGGATGTTATGTTTTATTCTGTAGAGGCCTGGCATGCTACGGTCCATGGGGTCACAAAGAGTCGGACACAACAGAGCGACTGAACTGATTGTAGAATTTTAATTTCCACAATTATTTCTTCTGCAACCCACTTAATTACTTTAAAATATTTTTAAATTTCTAAACATGACAACGCTTTATCTTTTGATGTGTAATTAGACTGCACTGTGGGCTGCACAGTGATAAAATCTCCCATTAGCTACAGTCATGACTTGCTATAAGGTCAAATTTCATAAATGTTCTGTGTACTTAAAAAATGCGTATGATCTAATTATTAGTTTCAGGGTTCTACACCATCCCAAGATTGTTCTTTATTTAAATTTTCATTCCTTACTATTAATTATTGAGAAGTGTGTTAAAAACACTGATTATAAAGTTCTCTATATTTGAGGTTATCTTTTATATTATACACAAATTCATGACATTTACTTTTTCCTAGAAATATTTAAGTTTTCCTAGTGATGATCTCATTCTTAAGGAATGAACCTCTTATTCCTTGATAATGCTTTTGCATTAGTCTCATTTTTCTTAAACACATCTATGACAGCTTCAGGGGAGTAGGGGTCCTTGCGTTAGAATGTTATAGATGCATTGTTGATAAACATCACTGTAATTATTTGTTTGCTGTCTTTAAAAGAAATCCCATCCCAGAGTCTCCATGCTTTCTCTGGTAAGTTTATTCTGTTTACATTTACTTTAATAACTGATATATGTGAAATTATTCCCACAGCTTTGTTTTCAATATACCATGCATTTTTTCTTTACTTTTTTTAAGTTTTCCTTACAATTTTAACAGAACTACTTAAAAGTAGAATCAATTTTATTACTCTTTCTAAACAGTAGGACCTCAGAAAGCTTACTCAGACTACTACCTCCTTCAATTCTTATGCATTTATTTACTGCATTGTTTTATATTATCAAACTGTCCCAATTTGTCTATATGTTTACCAATTTCTTTGCTAACTTTGAGTCCTTCATCCTCTTCATTCTGGATTCAGCTCCCTTCCATCAAAGTTCAACTACCTTCAGCAGTTCTTTCAGCAATGCTGTCAGTAGCAAACTCTCCATCTCCACCTGAAAACGTTCATCTCTCCTTCACTGTACATTGACAATAACCAATGAGGGTTATGTCATTTTTCCTCGGCACTTTGAAATACTAATCTAGAGATCTTTTACTTTCATTCATGCTGTTGATAAATCTGCTAAACTAATTGCTGTTCAGTTACCAGTGACTTGTCTTCTCTCTCTGGTTCCTTTATTAGTTTCTCTATATATTTACCATCCAGTGATTTCACTACAGAGTACTAAATTGTCCATATTTTTTCCTACTTGTAGCATGTCTATTTTTAGGCACAGTCACAGTGAGTGATTTTAGAAAGACCGTTTTCTTAATTTTCCCAAAGAGTTTTCGGAATCAATACCACACTATAAAAGGCATTAATTTACTACATATAGTGGATGTCCTAGGACAATGACTGTCAAACTTTAGAAGGCAACAGAAACACCTAGGAAACCTACTGAAAAACCTGGACTCCAGCCAAGTCTTCTGATTCGGTACGCGTGGGGTCCTACCACATACCCCCATTTCCAACAAGTTTCCAGGCTGATGCTGCTGGTAAGGGAATCATGCTTTAAGAACCACTTCCTTAGGGATTAGGAATAATTATCTCAGGGAACTCCCACTCAGAAGGACTGCAGGAATTTGTTGTTTCTTAAATCTAGAGGTTAGTCTTTACCGTCAATCTAAACCANCAGGCTGATGCTGCTGGTAGGGGAATCATGCTTTAAGAACCACTTCCTTAGGGATTAGGAATAATTATCTCAGGGAACTCCCACTCAGAAGGACTGCAGGAATTTGTTGTTTCTTAAATCTAGAGGTTAGTCTTTACCGTCAATCTAAACCATGTTTAGCTGTAAATATTACCGTTTCCCATTTATCCTCACAGAAATTCAACTATATAAATAACAGCAGCTAACAGTTCATCATCTGACCAAAAATGCTCCAGTTCATTATTCACAGTCCTCAAAGTAAAAACAGAATTTGACTCTATCATTCCCCTACTCAATTGTTCACTGGCTCCTCTACAACTACAGGGACAAGAATCTATGAGGGAGAGACACATGGGCTTCAGAGTACATGCAAATTTTTTAGTGTTTACACTATGCTTATATTACACATACTTTTTTGACACTATCCAATAGGTCTGTGATCAAAGCATGTTAAAACTCACTAACTTATTAAATTCAAATGAGTCAGTGTGATTCAAAAGCTTTTCAGCCTTTCATGACCCATGCCTACAGCCTATGCCCATGCCTTGTGCCATTCTGAGCACACTACGATTTCAAACTTTTATCATTATATCCATATTACCTCCACCTAGAAAAGAATGCCCAATAGACCTCTCATAGGCCTGACAAACACCTACTCATCTTCTCAAAAGGTTTAATATCACCTCCGCCCAGAAATTTTCCCCAACCTACTAAGGGTTGCCTACTTAGTTGCTCCCTTTACCGATTCTCTCAGCACTTTGTACAAACATACACAACTACTTTCAACCTTCTAAATAATGGTCCAAACATATTGTCTAAAATACGACTTTTCCTTAGACTCTATAGACTATTTCTAGGAGAAGATATATTTATAATCTAAGCCTTTCCATGTTTCTTTTCATCTAGACTTTCAAAAGAACTAGACATCCGTTAGGAGTAAATGTACCTAGTTCTATTTTCAGTTTCTACACAAAATACCTCAAGCATGTAAATAAGATTTGTCCCTCTAAGATCTAGCATCTGTAATGTCAATAAAACCAACAGAACATTGAAGGGGTAATCAAATCTAAGAATTCAAAAATCTTCATAGAAAAAAGGACTCTCATATTTCCTACACAAGTCTACTTGGTTTACCTGTTTAAACACTGATGTATATATACTAAAAATTTGAAAAGACTCCTCTCATTATTCATTAAACACCCTCTTGTTCAAAAGTATCTCTTTATAAAGGTATACACCATATAAAAAGAATCACAGTGACTGGTTCTCTCTAGGGACAAAGGATGAGAGTATGAGATCCCTTCACTTAACATTTTTCAAATGTGTATCATCTGTTTTTTTTTTAAACAATGTTACATATTACCTTAACAATCAGAAAAATATAATGAAAAGTGAAAAAAGCCATATTCTATGCTATGCTATTTAAGAAAAAAGTTTAACTATGAAACTATTTTAATATATTATTCTTACCAGATTTAAGACCTGAAATTTTGAAGATGGCACTTGGTTTCCCATTCGTGACAAATCCTAGGAGTTGCCATACTGGCATTCCATTTGAATCAGGATAGGAAAAGTAGACAGAGCCTCCCATTCCTTCAGGAAATGGGATTGTTCCCAGCATAAAAACCACAACATGGTTGATATTTTCATAATCAGGCAAGTCAAAAACAAATTTATCCTCTGCCACTTGCTGTGCAGCTGTTTGCACCTAGAAAATAAGAAACTCACCTTAGTGCAATAGTTTGATAAGTTACTAAAGCCCTTTCAGTGTTGCTGTAAGCTCTGTTAAAAGATACAGTTGACTACCGTCATCATGTCAAGCCTAACACTGGGTGAATCTGATACTCTAATTATGGAATTACCAAATACACCAGAGAGTGCTAACTTTAACAGAAAACCTAAAAACATGTATCTAGGCTGAAAATGATTTAATGAATGCAATCTTTTAAAAACATGACTAAATTATTTGAGAAGTGCCCAAGAAAGACTTTACTTACATAATAAATCACTACAGCTTCAAAATGTTATAAAAATAAAACACCATACCATGAAAGCCTTATCTTCCAGTTTGAAGGTAAAGAAACTCCAGGTAATTAAAATGAGTAAGCAATCCAGAAGTTGTTACTGTCAATCCTCATTATTTGCAGATTCCCTATTTGTCATTTTGCCTACTCACTAAAATATATTTGTAACCTCCAAATTACTAACCTTCAGTTTAAATACAGAGAATAAAACAAAGGAAGAAAGAACATAAACTCAACTGCCCATACTAGTATTAAATTCAATTTTATCAGTTTTTGGCATGCATACAATCTTAAAGGCATGTAAAATTATGGTATGTACAAATCCTCAAGCAAAATAAACATTTCTTAATGCCAACTCTGTCAAAAGCACCAGACATTCTGTTAATTTGTATTATGACACTCTAATCCTCAACCCGAGGTAAAAAAAGGACCTCTTCTACTTAAGAAAAGTTTTCAAGGAATGAAAATTGACTTCCTAGTTTTAGATTAGATGGGACTTTTTTAGTAAAATAATATTGTTAAGTGCTGAGGTACTCTAGGTCTCTTTGCCCTTTATTTCTGTTAACATGTTCAAATAATGCATAATTAAGTGTCAAACGCTGTGGAGAAATGTTGCCATCAACGAACCCCTCCTGGATATCTATTACAGATGAGGTATTAGGTAAATAGACAAAGGCAACGCTGTAACTAAATTCCCTGCAAACTAGTTAACAACACAAATTCCATAGGGCCTTTCTATTCTTCAGAAAAACACATTTTAAAGGTCATTCATTAATGAAATTCATCTGAGTTCCTTGAGTGGGCTTGTCATTTTTCCTGTCGGGGCAGGTGCAATCCAAACTTCTCACCAGTATTATCTACTACCAGCGCCAAAACGCACCTCTCAGCCATTTAAGGGACAGACACATTTTCTGAGGATAGCCATCTCCAATTTATCTCTCTAGTTCCTTACACTGTGTACAGACTACATTGTTTAAAACAAATTGATGAAAAACTTAACAAAGAAGCTGCAACATTTAACAAAGCAGGGAGAAAACATAAAAAGAACTCTTGGTTAAAAAAGAATCAGGTCTGAAATGAATCTGAATGGTTTCTACGGAGGCAAGCAATATTCACCTTTCAGATTATTCCTCAACAACTCCAGGTACTTATCTTATTTACCTAACAATTCATCAAAGAAGGCAATCTCTGTCGCTTTTTTGGGGGGGGGAGGGGGCAATCTCTTTTTTAACCAATAACGAAACTCGCTGCTCACATCATTTTGGAGTCATCACAGGCACGGCTCCCGATTAAGTTTCACGAATTTCTAGCAATCAACTTCAAATTACGTTGAGCCTATTTTTATTAGAGCCCTTCCAAAGGGACCCAGAGGTTAAGCACTGACCGAGCCTCTTAACCCTCGAAAGGCTGCACGCTACAAGCTAGATCAAGTGCCAGTATTTACCTGGGATTCCCTTTCTGAGCTCAGGCGAGTATTTATACTGCCAACACTGCCAACTGAGGCTTTAAGTTCCTCAACTGCAAAATAAAAATGAGAAGCACCACCTCACGAGTTACAGCTTAAGTTTGCGGTGCCAAACAAGCGCTACGAAGAAGGCTGAGATGAAGCGCAGTGAACAAAAGGCGTGCGCTGCCTAGGGTAAGGCACACTCAAGAAGCGGCAGTGACTACTGGACTACTATCTAGAGCGCTGGGGGCAAAGAAGAGCGCAAACCCAGCTCAAGCTCTCCCCTGGAAAGCAGACGGAAGGGGTCTTCCCCGAGCCCTGCGCACCGCGCCCCCACTCCCTGTGGCCTCGCCCTTGGGGTGTCGCCCCCTTCCTAAGACCATCCGACCCTTTCCTCACCAGCCTCCCCGCCACCAAGCAGCCGAACATGGCGGCGGCGACTCCACTCGACCGGCAGGGACCCGAGGCCGAGGACTAAAAGTCCTGGGGCTACTGCCGTGGTCGAGCCCAAGAACCTTCCAGAACGTAGACTAGGCCTCCTGCCCCTCAGCTACATAGTGACGAGGCTAGCGGCAGGAACGCCTTCTGCCTCCGCGACCTCTGACCCCCCGCTTCCTAACCAGCGCGCCTCTCAGGCGACGAGTACTTCCGGGGCTTTAGACAGGTGGGCCCATTCCAGCTACGACTACAAGTCCCAGGAAGCCCTGCGTGGGCTTCCAGGAAGGGAGAGCGGAGGATTTGCCGTTTGGATTGGTAGTCCGCACTCAAATGACCGGTTTCAAAGCAGGCTGGAGGCATTGCTCACGTTTGTATAACATCTCAGCGATTATATTGCGCTTTTTCAATCATTTCTCTGGATCTTTACAAAAGCCGTGTGAGTTGGTTATTATTATCTGCATTTTGTGGGCGAGGAAATTGCCCAGAGTGACCAGCCCCAAATTTTCACACAGCACTCAGGAATGGAGTTTAAATCCAAGCCCTGATTCAAATCGAGTTTCTGCTATCAGTCAGTCAGTCAGTTCAGGTGCTCAGTTGTGTCCGACTCTTTGCGACCCCATGGATTGCAGCACATCAGGACTCCCTGTCCATCACCAACTCCCGGAGCTTACTCAAACTCAGGTCCATTGAGTCAGTGACCATCCAGCCATCTCATCCTCTGTCATCATCCCCTTCTCCTCCCACCTTCAGTCTTTCCCAGCATCGGGGTCTTTTCCAATGCGTCAGTTCTTCGCATCAAGCGGCCAAAGTATTGGAGTTTCAGCTTCAGCATCAGTCCTTCCAATGAATATTCAGGACTGATTTCCTTTACGATGGACTGGTTGGATCTCCTTGCAGTCCCAGGGACTCTCGAGAGTCTTCTCCAACACCACAGTTCAAAAGCATCGATTCTTCGGCGCTCAGCTTTCTTTATAGTCCAACTCTAATATCCATGCATAACTACTGGAAAAACCATAGCTTTGACTAGAAGGACCATTGTTAGCAACCTCTTGATAAATCTTTCTGCTATATGTTAGCTGAAAATTACTGATTTTTAATCAGCTGTTTGTACTTATTGATGATTTTATTGTAATTCTTTACAACTTCACTTGGCTCCTCCATTTATTTGCTGTAAAAAAAATTGTAAGCAAGTTATATAGTAATATCCTTGTACTTTAATGGCATCTTTGTAAAATAAGAATAATTGTGTCTGTCTCCTAGGGTTGCTGTGAGGGTTAAATGAATTTAAGCCCTTAGAACTTGGCAGTACTTAACTAAAGGCTGCTTTGTTGTAAAATGTCTTGTTTTGTTTTGTCTATGCATTTGCAGAAAAGATTCATAGCCAGAAGAACTGGTGTCAAGTACTGACTGCCACCAATACTGTTCCTGTGTTTCACAGCTTCAGTTCCCTTTCCTCTCTGATGGGAAGATAAAATATCCCCTTTGCAAAGGTCTCTGCTCAGCTTGAAATATCTGAGCTTAGTCCACCAGGCACCACCAAGTCTATCCCAGGTTGTATGTGGAGGATCAGAGTGTTTGGAACAGTAGTCCTCTGGTCTCCACTCCAGCACCATAGACTTGGACCATGTGTCTTTGTCTCAGATACTCTTTCGAATAGCCAAGCCAAAGATTAATAGATAGAAGAGGATCTTTCTACCAGTGTCTCCAGCTTTCTACCTAAGAAGTCCCAGAATCTAAAGAATAAGAAGGCCATTCATATGAGACTATTTCATGACAGGCAGACAAACTGTCTGGACTCAGAGCCCATCTCTGTCATTAATTAGCTTATAATCGTAGGCCAGCTAACCTAACACCACCTTTTCCTCCTTTTCACCATGTATAGAATGAGATAGTAATAAGGTTCTTATAAAGGTTATTACATGTAAAGTAGTAGAGTAGTTCAGTTCAGTTCAGTCGCTCAGTTGTGTCCGACTCTTTGCGACCCCATGAATCGCAGCACACCAGTCCTCCCTGTCCATCACCATCTACCGGAGTTCAGACTCACGTCCATCGAGTCAGTGATGCCATCGAGCCATCTCATCCTCGGTCGTCCCCTTCTCCTCTTGCCCCTAATCCCTCCCAGCATCAGAGTCTTTTCCAGTGAGTCAACTCTTCACATGAGGTGGCCAAAGTACTGAAGTTTCAGCTTTAGCATCATTCCTTCCAAAGAAATCCCAGGGTCGATCTCCTTCAGAATCGACTGGTTGGATCTCCTTGCAGTCCAAGGGACTCTCAGGTCTTCTCCAACACCACAGTTCAAAAGCATCAATTCTTCGGCGCTCAGCCTTCTTCACAGTCCAACTCTCACATCCATACATGAC
>SJYV01033749.1:1349371-1390179 GCA_006410875.1 Neotragus pygmaeus
TTTTTTTTTTTTTTTTTGTAGCCATGTTGGACAGAAGTTGTGTAATTTGGGACTAACTACTTGTGATTGGCATCTAAAGAGGGGAATTGAGGGCCTGAGCCCTTAACCTGTGGGATTTGATACTATCTCCAGGTGAGTCAGGATTGGGTTGAATGGTAGGACTGAGCTGGTGTCACAGAATTGCCTGATGTAGGAAAAACAGTGTGGTTGTAGTGTGAAAGTAAAGAAGAAGCATGAGAGGAAGGCCAAGTTTTTTCTTTTACATACTGTGACTATGTATTCTGTGTATTTTGCTTCTCTTAACCACTTGCAGTTTTTAACCTTTATGTGCTTATTCGACTTGTTTTATAATACTTCCTTGGAAATTTCTTACGGACCCTTCCAATTGGCTCAAATGTTTTCTTTAGAAATCTTTCTATGACTCACCTGTAATTAGTCATTCCTTCTCTTACATGACAATCTTATCTAATTGATTGAGAACCAGTTAGATTCTTGTAAACTACAGTTTCTGTTTGTTAATTGGCCCAACCTTTGTTATCTGGGATTTGAGCTTTTTTTCCATTTTGCTGGTGAACTGTCTACTTCTAGGTTGGACAAAGAATTAGAGACAATGAGTTTAGTATCCTTCCTCCAGACTATGAAAATCAGCCTTCTTTTCACCATACTATCTTATTTTTATTTGTTATGTTTTGGGTCGCAACTGCGCAGCCTGTCGGTATTTTAGTTCCTGCAGCAGGGGTGGAAGCCACGCCCCCTAGAGTGGAGGCACTGAGTCTTAACCACTAGACCACCAGGGAAGTCCCTTGTATTTTAAATACAACAGTCCTTGGTAACTAAAGAGAGTAGAAGTAGATGCAGTTTATGGAAGTGAAGAGAAGTGTTTCAGAGGAAAAAAAATCTTTCCAATAACCAGAACTCTTTGAGATAAGAATAGGCAGGCATAGGATAGTGAATTCTCCCATTCACATTTATATTTTAACCAATGCTGATATCCACTTATATCGTAAAGAGATTCATAGAAAACTTGGGAAAACTGACCTAGAACCTCAAAGGTACCTACCAGCTTTCAGACTACATGTGCTTCTGTGGACTAAAAACAAATCATAATTGAGTGTTGGCCTGGGAGTCGGGAAATGAATTCTGGTTTTACCTTTTCCATTAACTAGCCTAGGGATGAGGTAATTCATCTTTTTAGGTGATAGGTTTCCATACTTCTAGAATGAGAACATTGAATTCTTATTTCAAGAGCAAAAATATTTTTCTCTTCTTCTAAGGAAACTCCAGTACTTTGGCCACCTCATGAGAAGAGTTGACTCATTGGAAAAGATTGTGATGCTGGGAGGGATTGGGAGCAGGAGGAGAAGGGGACGACCAAGGATTTGACGGCTGGATGGCATCACGGACTCGATGGACGTGAGTCTGAGTGAACTCCGGGAGATGGTGATGGACAGGGAGGCCTGGCATGCTGCGATTCATGGGATTGCAAAGAGTCCGACACAACTGAACGACTGAACTGAACTGAAGGAAAGTTTCTTCTCTAAAGCAGGGAGAACAAGAAATAAAAGCACAAACTCCTCTCCTTTGAACTAAGAGATATGTGTAGCTCCAAGTCACAAAGATATCAGTGGAAAGACAAGTAACTTAGCAAAGCAGAAAGATAATAAATACCAAAGAAGTTCAGGAATTGTAGATACCAGGGACCACAGAAGGCAATGGTAAGGCAGTACACTGAAACACATAGATTGCTTAAAATCGACATCAGGTTTTATATCTGACCCTCTTCAACACCTCAGCCATTGGTATGAAATCTCTGGAAGAAATTGAATTAGAGAGCTCCAGGCACTAGGAAACCAGATACTGGGGGAAAAAAAAAGATTGTGGGGCAAGGCTGCCTTGTACAGATTAGGTCTTGAAATAGAGTATCTCATGAGAGAGGAGCACTTAGCTCACACTAATGTAAGATTGCCACCCAGAGTGGGGGCGGCTTTCCAAAGGGTTGGGGAGTGCCTTTTTCTATATCATCCATGCAGAGAGGGGTATCTCTTACTAAGTTATCCATATAGGGGAGAAGGGTCAATTTAAAATTTTATGTAACAATCCAAAACCCTTTCATGATTAAAAAGTCAACGAACTTTTAGAAATAAAGGACAGCTTCCTCAAGCCAATAAAGAGCTTGAAATCCCACAGCTAACATCATACTTAATGGTTAATGTTGAATGCTTTCCTCCAAAGATAAGGAACAAAACTAAGATGGCTTGGCTTCTCCGGCCATGTCTGTTCAACATTGTATTGGAGGTTCTAGCTAAAGCAATGAGGCAAGAAAAAAAATAAAAGGCATCCAGACTGGGAATTAAGAAATAAAATTACCTCGATTTATGACATGATTTTGTACATAGAAAATCCTAAGGAATCTACTAAAAAACAATTAGATGTAATAAGCAAGTTCAACAAAGTTGTAAGATATAAGATCAATATACAAAATTCAATATTTATAAACACTTGCAATGAACAATCCAAACATAAAAATAAGACAGTTCCACTTACACTAGCATCAAAAAGAGTAAAACAATCCAGAAGCTATCTAAAAACAAAATAAGAAATTAAATATCTAAGTAAATGGAAACATCCCATTTTCATGGATCTGCAGACTGAATATTATTAAAATGGCAATATTCCCTAAATTGGTCTATAGATTCAATGAAGTCTCTATCAGAATCTCAGCCATTTTTGTAGAAGTTAGCAATTTGATTCTAAAATTTATAAAAAAATTGCAAGAGACCCAGAATAGCCTAAACTATCTTGAAAAAAGAACAAACTAGGAAGATTAATGGCCTTCCAGATGGCAATAATGGTAAAGAATCCACCTGCCAATGCAGGAGACATAAGATATGCAGGCTTGATCTCTGTGTCAGGAAGATCCCCTGGAGAAGCCTGGTGGGTTATAGTCCATAGGGTTGCAAAGAGTCAGACATGACTGAGCATCTGAGCAAGGAGAATTAACACTTTCTAATTTCATAAGTTATAGCAAAGCAATGATAATGGAAACAGTGCAGTATTGGGACAAAAATCTGTGTGTTAAACAATGGAATAGAATTGAGCATCCAGAAATAAACAGTTTTGTCTGTGGTCCACTGATTTTCAACAGAAGTGCCAAGATCATTCTGTTGGGAAGGAAAGGTCTTTTCAACAAAGATTCTGGGATAACTGGATAGTCACATGCGAAATAATGAAATTGAACCCTTTCCTAATGCCATATATAAAAATTAACTCAAAATAGATCAAAGATCTAAATGTAAAAATTAAAACTATCAAACTCTTTGAAGAAAATAGGGATAAATCTTCATTAATTTGGGTTTGGCAAAGAATTCTTAGATATACACCAAAAGTATGAGCAAAAAGTCAAAAAAATAGAACATCTGAATTTCATAAAAATTAAGTTAATTAAAAAAAAATTAAAACTCTGGTGCTTCCAAGGAAATCATCAAAAATGTGAAAAGACCACCACAGAACTGGAGAAAGTATTTGCAAACTGTATATCTGATAAGGGACTTGTACCTAGATCAGATAAAGGTCTTTTACAGTTTAAAAAGACAACCCAATTTTTAAATGGATAAAGGATCTTGTATTAATTTTCTATGGCTGCCATAAAAAATTACCACAAGATAGGTAACTTAAAGCAACAGAAATGTATTCTGTTACAATTCTGGTGTCTAAAATTCACGATGAGTGTCAAGAGAGCCACACGCCCTGTGGAGGCTTGAGGAAGAATCAGTTCCATGCCTCTCTTCTAACTTCTAGTGGTTGCCAGCGGTGGTGGTTGTGGTTTAGTCGCTAAGTCTTGTCTGACTCTTGCAACCCCAGGAACTGTAGCCTGCCAGGCTCCTCTATCCACAGGATTCTCCAGGCAAGAATACTGGAGTGGGTTGCCATTTCCTTCTCCAGGGCATCCCCCTGACCCAGGAATCGAACCCAGGTCTCCTGCATTGCAGGTAGATTCTTTACCTACTGAGCTTTGAGCGAAGCCCAAGTNCAGGCTCCTCTATCCACAGGATTCTCCAGGCAAGAATACTGGAGTGGGTTGCCATTTCCTTCTCCAGGGCATCCCCCTGACCCAGGAATCGAACCCAGGTCTCCTGCATTGCAGGTAGATTCTTTACCTACTGAGCTTTGAGCGAAGCCCAAGTAGTTGTCAATAGTCCTTGGCATTCCTTGATTTAAGACCCTTCATTCCAAACTCTGCCTCCATTTCATATTGTGTTTCTCCTTCTGTGTCTTTGTGTCTCTTCTTATACAGACCTCATTGATTATATTTATAATCCTCCCTACTCCAGTATGGCCTAAACTTAAACTGATTACATCTGCAAAGACCCTAGTTCCAAAAAGATCACATTCACTGTTACCAGACTGACATAAACATCTGAATGACATAAACATAAACATCACTATAAACATCTGAATAGACATTTCTCCAAGGAAGATATACAAATGGCCAATGAGCATATGAAAAGATGCTGGACACCGCTTGTAATTAGAGTAATGCAAATAAAAACCACAGGAGATACACTTCACACACTCTGAAAGTCTAGAATCAAAAAGTCAGAAGCATAGATCTGGAACCCTTAACACTGCTAGTGGGAATGTGAAATGGGGCAGCTGCTTTGGGAAACAGATTGACAGTTCCTCAAATGATTAAACATTGAGCCACCATATGACCTGTAATTCTGTTCCTAGGTGTATAGTCAAGAGAAATGAAAACAGATGTTCACACAATAACTTGTGTCTGAATGCTTATAGCAACATTATTCCTGATACCCAAAAGGTAGAAACAAATGTCCACCAATGACTAAAGGGATAAGCAAAATGTGGTATGTTGTACAATGGAAAGTTATTTGTATAGTAAATGTGATTCCACCCGTATGAAGTATGTATAGAAATCTACAAAGACAGTATATTAGCAATTCCTTTTGGCTGGGGTAGGTGTGGATGTGGAGATGGTGGTGAATAGCTAAGGCTTATGGGTTTGTTGCTCAGTAGTGTGCGACTCTTTGTGATCCCATGGACAGCAAAGCTTAGCAGGTTCCTCTGTCCATGGAATATTCCTGGCAAGAGGACAGGAGTTGATTGCTATGCCCTCCTCCAGGGGATTTTTTCTGACACAGAGATTGAACCCAGGTCTCCGGCATTGCAGGCAGAGGCTTTACCCTCTGCGTCACCAGGAAACACTCGTAACTATTTTTAAGTGTACAGTACAGTAGTATTAACTGATAACCTTGTCCTGCAGCAGATCTGTAGAATTTTCTCATCTCGCAAAACTAGAACACTGTGCCTGTTGAACAATTGCCCTGTTCACCCTCCCCTGGACTTTTTGAGGTGATGAAAATGATCTGTTAATAAAATCCACACTAGTGATGCTTGCATATATCTGTGAATATACTAAAGACCATTGAATTATACTGTTTTTCTTTTAAAGAAACTCCTCTTTATTAAACCACTGTTTGTTGGATAAAATGGATTTGTTTTTTGTTTCTGACCCCATTACTCCACTTGTGAAATCTTAGTTCCCCGACCAGGGATTAAACTTAAGCCTGTGGCAGTGAAAATGTTGAGTCTTAACCTCTGTCCCACCAGGGAATTCCCTGAATTATACATCTTAAATAGATGAATTGTATAGTATGTGAATTATAATTCAATAAAACTATTTTTAAAATCAGTACCATTTACAATAGTATTAAAATAACAACAACCTCATGTAAAGGGACCTATAAGCAAGTAGTTAGTCCTGGAGTGGGGACAGGGAGGTTCCATGAAGGTCTCCCCCTGCCTAACTCTACAATACTGACATCAAGGCTCATATTCTCCAGGTAGGAGACTGAAGCATCTTTCTCAGGAAAAACTGAACACCCCAGAGACACAGTATCTTGAAATCTACAATGACAAAATTGACAGACAGCCTAAAAATAGTGAAACATTCCAGTAAACAGCCTCCCCACATTTTTTATTTATAAATAAATAGAACACGCCGCTAAGGATCAACACACATATGAGGAAATTCCCTATCATGAAAGAGAAAGACCAAGGTAAATTAATATTTGGGGCAGTGGGAGCAGGGGAGCAGATTCAGTAGAAACAAAATAGCACAAGTAGCAAAAATAACTTAATAAAACCCTGTAGGTATTATCCAGAGAAAGAAACAGATTGTGTCACTGAAATAAAAACTGAATGCTATAAAAGAGGAAAATCAGAGAACAAGAAAGAACGCCATAGAACTTAAAAACACAAGGGCTAAAAAGACAGTGTTTAGATTTTAGAAGATTGTAAGACAAGGTCAAGGAACTTTTCCGGAGAAGAGAGGAAAACGAAAGCAATGGAAATAAAAAGAGAAATGATCTAATTAGAAGATCAGTATAGGAGGCTCAGTATTTGACTTAGTGGGAATTCCTGAAAGAATAAAAAAACACTGGACAGTAAATTATCAAATAAATAACATTTATTAAGATCCCAGAGCTGTAGGATATGACTCTCCAGAAGGAAAAAGGCTCACTGACTATCTACCAATATAAACAGAACCCACACCAAGGCTCATCCTCATGAAATTTCAGAACATGGAACTAAATAGAGATTCCATGAAACTAAAATAAAAAATTATATACAATGATTGCAGGCCAAAGTGAATTGACCTCTGTGTAGCAACCCTGAAAGCTAAACGATAAAAGTGCCTTCATTATTCTGAGTGCAAATTATTTCCTATATTGAACTCAATATTCATCCAAAATTAAAATCCAAGTATAGGACAGACTGGGCTTCCCAGGTGGCACAGTGGTAAATAATCTACCTGACAATGCTGGAGACACAGGAGCTTCAGGTTCCATCCCTGGCCAGGAAAGATGCCCTGGAGAAGGAAATGGCAACCCACTCCAGTATTCTTGCCTGAAATATTAGATGGACAGAGGAGCCTGGCGGGCAATGGTCCATGCGGTCACAAATAGCCAGACACGACTGAGCCGACTGAGCATGCATGGAAGGATAGACTAAAGATATTTTCAGACCTGGAAAATCTAAAAAAAAAAAGAAAATTGCCTTCCATATATCCTTTTCTCACTAAGTTACTGGATGTGCTCCTCCCAAACGAGGGAAGAAACAATAAAGAGAAAGACGTGAGACGAGATCCAGATTCAGAACACTTGAGATTCCACTAGGGAGAAGGATAAAGAGAATTTCAAAAGTGATGGTAAAATAGTCCCTGTAGATAATGCTTGGAGCACCCAATTCAGGAACTTCTTGAGAGGGATTTTTTTTTTTTTTTCAGTTAGAAAAAAAATGAATCAATTATTTGACATGTCTGACAACATGAAAAGTTATACAGAGAGGTGTTTCCTGGAGCTGGTGGATAGAAGAAACCTTAGCCTAAGTCAGATATTCATACTAAAGCTGAAAAAGAGGCAGTTCTCTAGGCCAGTGCCAATAAAATGACTTAGCACCCAACCATATTTACGTGAATGTATTTGTTCTGTATGGCTGCTGTAACAAAATGTCACAAATTTGGTGGCTTAAAGCAGCACACATTCTCTTACTACTCCAGAGGTCAGAAGGCTGAAATCAATCTCCCTTGGCCGAAGACAAGTTGTCACCGAGGCTGCAGCTGTCATCCAGAGGCTCTAGGGGAGAATCTGCTCTCTTGCCTCTTCCAGATCCTAGAGCTGAGTTCTTGGCTTTCTCCATCTTTAGAGTCAGCAGAGGGGCTTCTTGCTTCAGTCCTCACATTGCCTCTTCTGTCAGATATCACTCTGCTGCCCTTTTAAAAAGATACTTGTGGTGGCATTTAATGTCCAATGAAATAATTCAGAATAATCTCCCCATCTCAAGATCCTTAATTTAATCACATTGGCAAAATCTCTTTTGCCAAATAAAGTAACATTCACAGGTCCTGACTATTTAGGATTAGGGATTAGGACCTGGCTATATGGAGAGAGCATTATTTAGCCTGTCACCACTATCTTAATAAAAACTCCAAATGTGGGTTAACTAAACAATGTTAAGAAGATAGGAGAACAATGGAAAAATAATATGAATATGAATCACTTCACTATACAACAGAAATTAACACAACATTGTAAATCAACTATGCTTCAGTAAATTAATTTTTTAGAAAGATGAGAGAGAAAGAAAGGACATGTGGATAGCTAAAATCCTCTTCTGCTAAGCCACTTCAGTCGTGTCTGACTCTTAGCGACCCCATGGACTGCAGCCCATCAGGCTCCTCCATCCATGGGATTTTCCAGGCAAGAGTACTAGAATGGGGCGCCATCGCCTTCTCTGAAAATCCTCTTCTAACATAGTCAAAATATGTCAAAACTAATGAATGAAACAGGATAGAACAACAATTGCATATAAGTACAGGGTAAATACAAGAAGAAACAGTTAAGAAAGTTGAAGGTGCTTGCTTCTGGGGAATAGATCATGAGCAGAAAACCACTGTATTTTGCTTAAAAGTTTTCTACCCTGTTTGATTTTTTTAAATTGTATATATGCCTATATTACATTAATAACAAAACCTGATTTTCTAAAAGTGAGAAAAGGAAGTGGACTGTATAATCTTTAAAATTACCATCAGTGAATATTCCATGAGCCTCTACCTCTTTAACATTATTGTTTTCAGTAACAGCATCACAGCCTCTGAACTTCTGATGCCTAAAACAAATCATTAATAACAATCATATGGTGCAAGAAGTTCAGCTCAGAAAAAGATATATCGGTGGTCTGAAACTTTCCACATGATAGTTCTGTCCTGAAGGGAGATCTGAATGGCTTTCTCCTGTTGCTCTTCTTATCACCTGTGCATGTGTGCATGCTAAGTCACTTCAGCTGTGTCTGACTCCTTGCAGCGCTGTGGACTGTAGCCTGCCAGGCTCCTCTGACCATGGGATTCTCCAGGCGAGTACGCTGGAGTGGGTTGCCATGCCCTCCTCCAGGGGATCTTCCCAACCCAAGTAGATTGCAAAAATAGCACAAATTGTTTTTCCTGTGTCCATGATCTTGCAGTATGACTTTCCAGAGACAGAGTCTGTTTACGCTCTTAGCCTTCTTACTTAATTTGAGCAAAAGAATACAACAGAAGTGATGTTATGACATTTCCATGGCCACACAAAAATATTTGCAAGCGGATGCTCTAGTTCTTGGAGCTTAGTCAGTCTGCTGCAGTAACAGCCCAAGGATAGCCCACTGGATGACGAGAGACATCTGGCCTCATTATGTCAGCCAACAACCAGTCCAACTGGACTGGAGCAGAGCTACCTGACTTGAAGCTAATCAAACACATGAGTGAACCCTGTCAAGACCAGAAGAACCACTCAGCTGAGCTCAGCCCAAATAGAAACACAAGATAAATAAATCTGAGATGTTTTGTTACGTAGCAAAAGCTAACTTCTATGGAGTTCTGTCACTATCTATAATCACTTTTTATTGATTAATTTTCCTTCCCTATAATGAAAACTGGTAGTTATTTATTTAACATCCATTTGCCCCCTTCTTCCTTGTTAACCACAGTTTGGTTCAGGAACCCCTCCTCTGTGAGACTCAGGAGCCCCAGAAGAAGACCCTGCTTAATCTAATTGACAAATTCCCATTCCTTTGGCAGTGACTGTTTTAGGATCAATCCTATAACCCAATTCTGGTCAGCGACACCTGAGAGGAAGTCTGCTGGGAGCTTTTGAGAAAGGTTTCTTGGTCTTAAGAAAGTCACACGAAAAGTTGGTCACTTTCTCTCTCTACATTTGATATATCTGAAAATGACACCTGGAGTTGTAGCGATCATCTTGAAACAACCTGAGAACAATCTGAGAAAAAAGCACAATCAAGAAGGTAGAGTAAACAGATAAAAATAACTAAGTTGTTACAGCTGATGTTCTAATGAACACAACTCTCACTAGAATATAAGCTCCAAGAGAGTGGAGCACGTGTCTGTTTTGTCTGCTGCTGTATTTCCGGTGACAAGCCCAGCATCTGCCCTCTAGTAAGTGCTGAAGAATTGATGCTTTTGAACTGTGGTGTTGGAGAAGACTCTTGAGAATCCCTTGGACAGCAAGGAGATCCCACCAGTCCATCCTAAAGGAGATCAGTCCTGGGTGTTCTTTGGAAGGACTGATGTTGAAGCTGAAACTCCAATACTTCGGCCACCTGATGTAAAGAGCTGATTCATTTGAAAAGACCCTGATGCTGGGAAAGATTGAGGGCAGGAGGAGAAGGGGACGACAGAGAATGAGATGGTTGGATGGCACTACCAACTCGATGGACATGGGTTTGGGTGGACTCCAGGAGTTGGTGATGGACAGGGAGGCCTGGAGTGCTGCCGTTAATGGGGTCACAGAGTCGGACACGACTGGGTGACTGAACTGAACTGAAGCATCTTATTTGCTGAACGAATGGAATTATATCGATAATCACTGAGTATGTCTGCATTTGACACTTGATTAGATTTCATAGAGATCTAATTAGGGAGACTATACTTTTGAATATTTATTTATTTGTTTGGCTGTGCTGGGTCTTAGCTGTGGCACAAGTGATCTCTTTAGTCACAGCACGTGGGATCTAGTTCCCTGACCAGGGATCGAACCCGAGCAGTTTGCATTGGGAGTATGGGATCTTAGCCACTGGACCACCAGGGAAGTCCCCAAGCCTGACTATTCCTGACTGTGAACCCTTCAGGAACAGGACTCTGCTCCCCAGGACCTTGCCGATAGTAGATTCTCTGCATGTTTGTTGAGATGGTTTGTGTTCCAGAATATTCTGCCAACTCTCCAGCAGAGGGTGCACACAGCCAGGTGTTCTGGCACTAGGCACCCTCCTTTATCTGCTCATCCACCCCTCTTCTGCCACCTTCCACACTAGGAGCTAAAGACTACACCAATGCCTGCATGGCAGCTTAGAAGGGACTTTTCCATAAATTCAGAACCTCAGCGTCTGTGCCGTCCAAGCTTCCAGCACCAGAAGCTGAGGACGTGCTTCTGTCAACTGAAAAAATTCTCTTTAGGTCAAGGTCAAATAAACGTTTTTCTGTAAAAGGCCAGGTAGCAAATGTTGTGGGCTTCCTGAGCCGGAAGCTCTTTGTGCTGACATGCCCTTGTAACACCAAGACTTGTGGAACCAACCAGCCCCAGAGACCACCCTCCCTCTGTGCTTCTGTTTATGCAAGATAGTACATTCCTTTATTGTTAAAGGCAATTTTAGCTGACTTCATTGTTAATTAAAGCTGAGGATAGAATTAACACAACCACCCCCAACTAGAATATAAGTTCCAAGAGGGCAGGGAGCTTAAAAGTGTATACATGAGAGAGTAAGTAAAGTAAGTAATGAAGGGTGTGGCTGTGTCCTGAAAACTTGACCCCAAGGACTGCTGGCCACATTCAGCTGAGCCTGCTTTAGGTCAACAAAGCAGTGGTTTTCAAACTTTCAGGTTTGTCAGAATCAACTGTAGGGTATGTTCAAACACTGATGGCTTCCAGCCTTGATTGAGCAGGTCTGAAGTTAGAAATTTTTAATTTCTAACCAGTTAAGAGTTGCCGGTACCTTTAATGTGAATTCCAGATAAATGGCGAATAACTTTCAATTATAAGTATGTTGTACGTGGGGCTTCCTAGGAGGCACAGTAGTAGAGAACCCTCCTGCCAATGCAGGAGACTCAAGAGACGCGGGTTCCATCCCTAGGTCGGGAAGATGCCCTGGTGGAGGAAACAGCAACCCACTCCAGTATTCTTGCCTGGAGAATCCCAGGGACAGAGGAGCCCGGTGGTCTGTACAGTCCGTGGGGTCACAGAATCAGACATGACCAAGAAACTGAACACACACACGCTTATTGTTAAGTACTGGATTATTTATTGTTTTCTCTGAAATTCAAACTTTATTTGGCATCCTGTATCTTATTGCTAAGTCTGGTAGCCCCAGGCAAGTCGCTAACAGTCGGATACGACTGAGCAACTTCACTTTCACTTTTCACTTTCATGCATTGGAGAAGGCAATGGCAACCCACTCCAGTGTTCTTGCCTGGAGAATCCCAGGGACGGGGGAGCCTGGTGGGCTGCTGTCTATGGGGTCGCACAGAGTCGGACACGACTGAAGCGACTTAGCAGCAGCAGCAGCAGGCAAGTTTGCAAGTGATGCTAATACTGCTGGTCTGGGAACTGCCCTTTGAGAAACACCAATCTGTGTAATCTTATGCATACTAAAGCTTTCTAGTTAAGAGTTTTTTTTTTTTTTTCTTAAATGACAATTTAAAAAAATGTATTTATTTTATGGCTGCGCTGGGTCTTTGTGGCTACATGCGGGCCTTCTCCAGTTGCAGTGAGCAGGGGCTCCTCTTTAGTGCAGCCCACCGCAACTCATTCCAGTGGTTGAGTGCAACTCATTCTCTTGTTGCAGAGCACAGGCTCTAGGCATGCGGGCTTCAGCAGCTGTGGCTCTCGGGCTATAGAGTCTTGGCTCAGTAGCTGTGGTGTATGGGCTTAATTGTCTCATGGTATGTGGGATCTTTCTGGACCAGGAATCAAACCCGTGTCCCCTGCACTCAGGCAGATTCTATACCACTGAGCCACCAGGGAAGCCCATTCAGACGTCTTAAAGCTAAAGTAAAGTAAATGCCTACCACCCCTACTCAAGAATCTGAACACTCAGACTGTACAGGTGAACATGTTCCTCCTTTATTCAGAAAAGGATTTTTTGCCAAAACTAGATGCTTTAAATGTGCACTAATTTTTAAACAAGTATCCATTTATTGTGCACTTACTATGGGAGAGCTTGTTTCTAGGCTCTAGATATAAAAAAGGAATAAAGGAACAAGGGTGATCAGGCCCTTTGCTCCAGTAGAGCTGGTGTTTGGTAGCTGTCCAGGGGTAGATATGACTGGGCATCCGTCTGAGAAATTACTGGTCTTCACGTTGTCAGATATTTACTTAAAACACATAAACTATGTTGTCTGTCGTCGTGCCTATAACCAGGGGCCCTGGCGTTAGAAATTAGTTCACATCTCAGCCCTGCCTGCCACTTAACGACACTGTGGCAAAGTATTTAACAACGTGACTCCTCCGATTCCTCATCTGTAAAATTGAGACAATAATTTACACTTCATGAGGTTGTTGAATGGTAAGTAAAATAATTCATATAAGGAACTTAGCATAGTACATGGTAGGGAATAAGATGGTCAGTACTCAACTAATAGTACAGCTACTATGATGGAAAATTCAATGGTTTTCAAAGTGTGGTCCTTGGGCCAGCAGCATCAATAGATTCATGATCCTGTTAAAAATGCAAACTCTCTGTCCCCCACCGCAAACCTACTGAATAAGACACTCTGGGATGGGGCACAGCAATGTGGCATTTACCAAGCCTTCCAGATGATTCTGATGCATGTTAAAATTTGGAAAACACTGCTAAAGAAAATAAAAGAAGCCAGGCATTGTATGTGCTAGGGGTTAAGAATATCAAGGCCAGTGATGCACAAATCTTTTTTTTTTTTTTTTTTAACCCCAGGACAGGTTTATATAGGCTTAGTGGTGTTCATGTCTCTGTTCGTAAACTGAGTGTGTGTTTCTGTGTGTGTTTGTAGTCCATATGCCTGAAACCCATTAGAAATTCACTTAAGCAAAGATTTCTTAGCTCATTTTTCTTGGGTTTTGGTTTTTCTTTTAACATTAAAAGATTTCTTTAGTTCTTATTTTTTGGCTGCACTGGGACTTTCTTGGGGTGAGAGGGGGGCTACCCTCCAGTTGTGGTACGTGGGCTTCTCATTGCAGTGGCTTCTCTTGTGAAATNCATGAGTTTGAGCAAGCTCCAGGAGTTGGTGATGGACAGGAAGGCCTGGCATGCTGCAGTCCATGGGGTCACAAAGAATCAGACACAAATGACCAAATGAACTGAACTGAACTGAGCTGGTGCTGTTTTCTGAAGAGCTGTGGCTGCACCAGACGAGCAGTATTCTCAGTTTCCTTCTCTCTTAGAGGCAAGAGTTGAAGGAGATGCCCCCAGCATACTGCTGTGGATGTACAGGATGAACAGGGGGGTTGGACCAAAAATAGGAGCTGACTTATGTGCTTATACCAAGGTAGAGAAAATTATCCTCACCAGAATTCTTCTTAAAGAGAGCCCTGAATATATTTGGATGAAGAAGTATATACTTTTAGCAAGCCACTTGGGTGGAGGGTGAGACCCAAGAGGATATTCAAGCTAGAAAAGTTATTATTAAATATCTGCATGAGATAAGGAGAGGAATTTGTCATAATCATAAGTGAGAGAGGAGAGAAAAGAAAGAGATGGGAAGTGGGTGAGTAGGAATGAGAGAGACTGGCAAGAGGTATTTGTGCTCTGTGTGAGAGAGCCCCTCTGCATGACCCTGGCTGCAGCTCTGAATTCTTTTTCTTAACACATATGTATGTATACACGTATGTACAGATTTTGGGCTGTGTCAGGTCTCAGTTGTGGCACATGGGATCTTTCATTGTAGGGTTGTAGGGTGTGGGCTTAGTTGCCCGACGGCAAGTGGGATCTTAGTTCCCTGACTGGGGATTGAACCTGATCCCGTGNTATTCAAAAGCAGAGACATTATTTTGCCAACAAAGGTCCGTCTAGTCAAGGCTATGGTTTTTCCAGTGGTCGTGTATGGATGTGAGAGTTGAACTGTGAAGAAGGCTGAGTGCCAAAGAATTGATGCTTTTGAGCTGTGGTGTTGGAGAAGACTCTTGAGAGTCCCTTGGACTGCAAGGAGATCCAACCAGTCCATCCTGAAGGAGATCAGTCTTGGGTGTTCATTGGAAGGACTGATGCTGAAGCTGAAACTCCAGTACTTTGGCCACCTCATGTGAAGAGCTGACTCATTTGAAAAGACATTGATGCTGGGAGGGATTGGGGGCAGAAGGAGAAGGGGACAACAGAGGATGAAATGGCTGGATGGCATCACTGACTCGATGGACATGGGTTTGAGTGGACTCTGGGAGTTAGTGATGGACAGGGAGGCCTGGCATGGTACAATTCATGGGGTCACGAAGAATCAGACTCGACTGAGTAGCTGAACTGAACTGAACTGAACTGAAAACTATAAGCCTAACTTTTGGTCATATGCCTGCCCCTATGTATGGAAAGCAACAGCTACAAAAGATAGAATCATTCAGGTGTGTTGTAGTAGCAATATAAGTATAAGCTGCATTGCCCTAGGTGTGAAACATGTTGCTATGTGGTAAATAACTTTTATTAGTCTGGAATAAATAAAAGGCATATTTCCATCATTTTATATCATGGCTCAATTCCTGGTAATTTCCACTGATGTTGAAACTATATGAATAATAGCTTGAGTTTATTTATAAATTTGATGTAGGCTCTGTGTACTGTGGTGTTGGAGAAGACCCTTGAGCATCCCTTGGACTACAAGGAGATCCAACCAGTCCATCCTAAAGGAAATCACTCCCGGCTGTTCATTGGAAGGACTGATGTTGAAACTGAAACTCCAATATTTTGGCCACCTGATGCAAAGAGCTGACTCATTTGAAAAGACCCTGATGTTGGGAAAGATTGAAGGCAGGAGGAGAAGGAGATGACAGAGGATGAGATGGTTGGATGGTATCACCGACTCAATGGATATGAGTTTGGGTAAACTCTGGGAGTTGGTGATGGACAGGGTGGCCTGACGTGCTGCGGTTCATGGGGTCGCAAAAAGTTGGACACAACTGAACGACTGAACTGAACTGAACTAGGTGCTATTCACACCCATATTAGTATCTTGGCAATGCATTAAAAAGTTGTGCAGGACTAAGGGCTGTATTTTGCAAGATATCTAGGGTCTCTAGTCTCTACTCAATGCCAACATTTCCCCTAATCATTGTGACTACCAAAAAAGTCCCTATATGAATTTCCATTATCACCCTTATTATGACAATTAGGACTCTCATCTATTTGAAAGGATTGGCCACTGGTTCTGTTCATGCAAACAGGAAATTTCCCATTCGTATTCAATAAGATAGCTTCCCTGAGTGGTCTTATTTTTCCTTTCAGCCAAGTTTATCCAGAAAATTAATAGCTTTTATAATATGAAAGCTGAAAAACAAAGTTTATGATAAATTCACTGGCCGATAATGGTATTTGATTTTTTTTTAACAAACTTAATCATCCCAAAGCTCTATTCCTATACATATCTGTTTACCACTCAATCACTTTCTCCTGCCTAAAGAGTTATTACAAATAAATTTGCAGCAAAACAAAAGAAGGCAACTTTAGTTATATTTTATATGAAACATTTCATGAATGTTCTATTTTCAAATGTCTCTATTCAGGTGAAATCCAGGGTGTCACATGGTTCCCTTTGGGCATTAAGATGCTCTGTGATGCATGTTTCTTCCTTTCTCTGATATGCTAGTTCTTTCCGAAGGCTTGCTTTTACAGCCTTAACAGAAATTCCTAGATTCAGACAGGTATGGTGTCCTTACTTCATGATATCTTGTCAGTCAACACCTCAAATGGTGAAAGCTTGTTATGTGGAAGAACGTCCTTGATCAAGTACTCCTGCTGCTGCTGCTGCTGCTAAGTCGCTTCAGTCGTGTCTGACTCTTAGCGACCCCATGGACTACAGCCTACCAAGCTCCATGGGATTTTCCAAGCAAGAGTACTGGAGTGGGTTGCCATTGCCTTCTCCAAGTATTCCTGCTAAGTTCCTTCAAATAACCCTACTTTCTAGAAGTTTCTACTGTAGTGAGTTTCTATTATAAGCATTCTATAAAATTGTATTTATTCAAGAATCATTTGTCAAGCAGGTGATATGAGCCTTGACCTAGAGTAGTCACTTCTTAATGGACCAAAATAAATTATTCAAAATTTATTTATTGCAATCCACAATCAAATCTTTTCTTGATGGACCAAATAATAAAATATAATCTTAAGTTAATTATTACAAAAGCAATTATAACTAAAAATCAATAATGAATTAATAGTCATTGGAATATTTATTCATTAAATTTATTATATAAAAGAATATAATATAACCTAAGAATATATAATAATATAATAGAGGGGGCAGGCAGAGTAGGTTCAAAGTTTCTATTGTTTCTAATCCCATGGACGGAGGAGCCTGGTAGGCTGCAGTCCATGAGGCCTCTAAGAGTTGGACATAACTGAGCGACTTCACTTTCACTTTTCACTTCCATGCACTAGAGAAGGAAATGGCAACCCACTCCAGAGTTCTTGCCTGGAGAATCCCAGGGACAGCGTAGCCTGGCGGGCTGCCGTCTATGGGGTCGCATAGAGTCGGACACGACTGAAGTGACTTAGCAGCAGCAGCAGCAGTGTACTGAGGTGAGTTCTAGTTGATCACAAGGGAACAAAACTCCCACGTCTCCAGTTTCTTCGTCTCGGGCTAAAACAGTCTGGCTGAGGCAGACTGACTTAAATATCCAGAGCACTACAAACAGACTAGATAGACTTTTATGTGGATTGCAACAAATAAATTTTGAATAATTTATTTTTTGGTTACAAAACTGCAGTGAAAAAGCAAAATTGACATCTTGTCCTGCCTGCATTATGATTAAGCAGGGCTTCCCAGGTGGCGCTAGTGGTAAAGAACCTGCCTGCCAGTGCAGGAGACACATAAGAGATATGGATTCAATCCTGGGTCGGGAAGATCCCCTGGAGGAGGGCATGGCAACCCACTCCAGGATTCTTGCCTGGAGGATCCCATGGACAGAGGAGCCTGGTGGGCTATAACCCCTGGGGTTGCAAAGAGTCAAACACGACTGAAAGACTTAACACGCATGCCTTATAGGTCAGTCAGAAATAAAAGTGAAGCAAACAAACAAGCACTTTTACGTTATGAGGTAAGCTAAAGTAAGCAAAATAAAAAAACCCATCTAATACTAGTTGTTTAAATCAATGAAGAATTCAGTCTTTTCCTCAAAGTGGCCAGCTTCCTAACAAACGAAGTTAATCCTACCTTGACAGTACAGACACCTATAGATAGGTGAAGACTCCTAGGAATAGGGTAATCATTTAAGGAAACAGCTACTTTTTTTTCCACCTTAGTAACCTTACATTAGAGTATTAATTTTCCTTTACACATTCATTTCAAACTGTGTTCAATAAGATGTTTTTTTCGGAAGACTTCCTCATAAACAGTTTGCTTTTGCAAATAAATATTTTCAATAGGTGTTTTTGACACTAGTCTTATATATTTAAGAGAGCATTAATTTATAAACAAAGAAAATTGCAAACTCCATGTACCCTTACTATGAATTCTACACTCTTTAATGATCCAGCTTTTAAGCCTGTTTTTCTAAAATAGATTTAAGTTAAATTAACTCTATTGAAATGAGTAATAAAATGATTTACTCCTCTCCATATATTTAGGTAGCTGCAGAAAATTATATCAAATCAGTCATTTCACATTTATTTATTCAACAACACTAAATATATATTATGTGCCAGACACTATTTCAGCTGCTGAAGGTGAGGGAATGAACAAAATAGACGCAGGTCTTGTTGCTATGGGGCTCACATTCTAATAAACTATAAATATATCATAAATTACATGTAATATTAAGGATAATTGATTTTATGTAGTATAAACATGGCTAAAAACTGGGGCTTCAGATTTCATTTAAAATTACTTTCTACTGTTTTCATAGGAAGTGTTACTTGAAGAAGAAACTCTGAAGTAGAGGATTTATTAATCACACGAAAGGAGAAATACTTAGTGACCCCTTTTGAATGTAATGGCTGTTAAGATGGCTGATAACCTATTTTAAACCTTTGCATTTTAAGAGAATATTGAAAAATGGAACAGCTCAGCAAGGAAAGTCTTTAACAAATTAGGTAAAAATTTCATGAAAAAGTTTTAGATGCTAGAGTAACTCCATTCACTCCATTTAAACAAATGCTAATTCAGCTTTTAGAAGTATTGGGTTGACCAAAAATTTCATTTGGGATTTTCTGAAACATGTTATGGAAAAAAACAAATGAAAATTTTGGCTCTCCAATATCAAGGAAGCCATTTGCTCACTGAGTAAATTTGGTTCAACATTTATGCAGAAATCATTGTAAACTCCATTTCAATTTTGGGGAATAAGAAAAAAAATACATAGTGATATTTACACCCTCCCTCATTATGAGCTTCTTGAACTTTCCTTCTGAAATGGATTTATATATATACATATACATATATATATATACATATATACATGTATATATATACACACACATATATATACATGTATATATATACACACATATATACATACATACATGTATACACACACATATACATACATGTATATATATACACATATATCTCGTGGCTCAGATGTTAAAGAATCTGCATACAACGTGGGAGACTCAGGTTTGACCCCTGGATCAAGAAGATTCCCTGGAGAAGAGAATGGCTACCCACTCCAGTATTCTTGCCTGGAGAGGAGCTGTAGTTCATGGGGTCACAAAGAATTGGACATGACTAAAGCTCAACATTCAGAAAACAAAGATCATGGCATCTGCTCCCATCACTTCATTGCAAATAGATGGAGAAACAGTGGAAACAGTGGCAGACTTTATTTTGGGGGGGCTCCAAAATCACTGCAGATGGTGACTGCAGCCATGAAATTAAAAGACACTTATTCCTTGGGAGAAAAGTTATGACCAGCCTACACAGCATATTAAAAAGCAGAGTGATTACTTTGCCAACAAAGTTCCATCTAGTCAAGGCTATGGTTTTTCCAGTAGTCATGTATGGATGTGAGAGTTGAACTAATAAAAAAAACTGAGCGCTGAAGAATTGACGCTTTTGAACTGTGATGTTGGAGAAGACTTTTGAGAGTCCCTTGGACTGCAAGGAGATCCAATCAGTCCATCCTACAGGAAATCAATCCTGAATATTCATTGGAAGAACTAATGTTGCAGCCGAAACTCCAATACTTTGGCGACCTGATCCGAAAAGTTTGAGTAAGCTTCGGGAGTTGGTAATGGACAAGGAGGCCTGGTGTGCTGCGGTCCATGGGGTCACATGGAGTCAGACATGACTGAGTGACTGAACTGAAACTCAAACTGAAGTGACTAACACACACACACACCACACAGAGAGAGAGAACAGCAATAGTCCTTAGAAGGACTTGTGTTTCTTGAAAAAGAAAAAGTGATTATTACTGGCCTTACTCAATTCAGTTCAGCCGCTCAGTTGTGTCTGAGTTTTTGTGATCCCATGAACTGCAACACACCAGACCTCCCTGTCCATTACCAACTCCCGGAGCCCACGCATACCCATGTCCACTGAGTCGGTGATGCCATCCAGCCATCTCATCCTCTGTCTTCCCTTTCTCCTCCTGCCCTCAATCTTTCCCAGCATCAGGGTCTTTTCAAATGAGACAGCACTTCACATCAAGTGGCCAAAGTATTGGAGTTTCAGCCTCAATATCAGTCCTTCCAATGAACACCCAGGACTGATCTNGGGCTTCCCAGGTGGCACAGTGGTAAATAATCTACCTGACAATGCTGGAGACACAGGAGCTTCAGGTTCCATCCCTGGCCAGGAAAGATGCCCTGGAGAAGGAAATGGCAACCCACTCCAGTATTCTTGCCTGAAATATTAGATGGACAGAGGAGCCTGGCGGGCAATGGTCCATGCGGTCACAAATAGCCAGACACGACTGAGCCGACTGAGCATGCATGGAAGGATAGACTAAAGATATTTTCAGACCTGGAAAATCTAAAAAAAAAAAGAAAATTGCCTTCCATATATCCTTTTCTCACTAAGTTACTGGATGTGCTCCTCCCAAACGAGGGAAGAAACAATAAAGAGAAAGACGTGAGACGAGATCCAGATTCAGAACACTTGAGATTCCACTAGGGAGAAGGATAAAGAGAATTTCAAAAGTGATGGTAAAATAGTCCCTGTAGATAATGCTTGGAGCACCCAATTCAGGAACTTCTTGAGAGGGATTTTTTTTTTTTTTTCAGTTAGAAAAAAAATGAATCAATTATTTGACATGTCTGACAACATGAAAAGTTATACAGAGAGGTGTTTCCTGGAGCTGGTGGATAGAAGAAACCTTAGCCTAAGTCAGATATTCATACTAAAGCTGAAAAAGAGGCAGTTCTCTAGGCCAGTGCCAATAAAATGACTTAGCACCCAACCATATTTACGTGAATGTATTTGTTCTGTATGGCTGCTGTAACAAAATGTCACAAATTTGGTGGCTTAAAGCAGCACACATTCTCTTACTACTCCAGAGGTCAGAAGGCTGAAATCAATCTCCCTTGGCCGAAGACAAGTTGTCACCGAGGCTGCAGCTGTCATCCAGAGGCTCTAGGGGAGAATCTGCTCTCTTGCCTCTTCCAGATCCTAGAGCTGAGTTCTTGGCTTTCTCCATCTTTAGAGTCAGCAGAGGGGCTTCTTGCTTCAGTCCTCACATTGCCTCTTCTGTCAGATATCACTCTGCTGCCCTTTTAAAAAGATACTTGTGGTGGCATTTAATGTCCAATGAAATAATTCAGAATAATCTCCCCATCTCAAGATCCTTAATTTAATCACATTGGCAAAATCTCTTTTGCCAAATAAAGTAACATTCACAGGTCCTGACTATTTAGGATTAGGGATTAGGACCTGGCTATATGGAGAGAGCATTATTTAGCCTGTCACCACTATCTTAATAAAAACTCCAAATGTGGGTTAACTAAACAATGTTAAGAAGATAGGAGAACAATGGAAAAATAATATGAATATGAATCACTTCACTATACAACAGAAATTAACACAACATTGTAAATCAACTATGCTTCAGTAAATTAATTTTTTAGAAAGATGAGAGAGAAAGAAAGGACATGTGGATAGCTAAAATCCTCTTCTGCTAAGCCACTTCAGTCGTGTCTGACTCTTAGCGACCCCATGGACTGCAGCCCATCAGGCTCCTCCATCCATGGGATTTTCCAGGCAAGAGTACTAGAATGGGGCGCCATCGCCTTCTCTGAAAATCCTCTTCTAACATAGTCAAAATATGTCAAAACTAATGAATGAAACAGGATAGAACAACAATTGCATATAAGTACAGGGTAAATACAAGAAGAAACAGTTAAGAAAGTTGAAGGTGCTTGCTTCTGGGGAATAGATCATGAGCAGAAAACCACTGTATTTTGCTTAAAAGTTTTCTACCCTGTTTGATTTTTTTAAATTGTATATATGCCTATATTACATTAATAACAAAACCTGATTTTCTAAAAGTGAGAAAAGGAAGTGGACTGTATAATCTTTAAAATTACCATCAGTGAATATTCCATGAGCCTCTACCTCTTTAACATTATTGTTTTCAGTAACAGCATCACAGCCTCTGAACTTCTGATGCCTAAAACAAATCATTAATAACAATCATATGGTGCAAGAAGTTCAGCTCAGAAAAAGATATATCGGTGGTCTGAAACTTTCCACATGATAGTTCTGTCCTGAAGGGAGATCTGAATGGCTTTCTCCTGTTGCTCTTCTTATCACCTGTGCATGTGTGCATGCTAAGTCACTTCAGCTGTGTCTGACTCCTTGCAGCGCTGTGGACTGTAGCCTGCCAGGCTCCTCTGACCATGGGATTCTCCAGGTGAGTACGCTGGAGTGGGTTGCCATGCCCTCCTCCAGGGGATCTTCCCAACCCAAGTAGATTGCAAAAATAGCACAAATTGTTTTTCCTGTGTCCATGATCTTGCAGTATGACTTTCCAGAGACAGAGTCTGTTTACGCTCTTAGCCTTCTTACTTAATTTGAGCAAAAGAATACAACAGAAGTGATGTTATGACATTTCCATGGCCACACAAAAATATTTGCAAGCAGATGCTCTAGTTCTTGGAGCTTAGTCAGTCTGCTGCAGTAACAGCCCAAGGATAGCCCACTGGATGACGAGAGACATCTGGCCTCATTATGTCAGCCAACAACCAGTCCAACTGGACTGGAGCAGAGCTACCTGACTTGAAGCTAATCAAACACATGAGTGAACCCTGTCAAGACCAGAAGAACCACTCAGCTGAGCTCAGCCCAAATAGAAACACAAGATAAATAAATCTGAGATGTTTTGTTACGTAGCAAAAGCTAACTTCTATGGAGTTCTGTCACTATCTATAATCACTTTTTATTGATTAATTTTCCTTCCCTATAATGAAAACTGGTAGTTATTTATTTAACATCCATTTGCCCCCTTCTTCCTTGTTAACCACAGTTTGGTTCAGGAACCCCTCCTCTGTGAGACTCAGGAGCCCCAGAAGAAGACCCTGCTTAATCTAATTGACAAATTCCCATTCCTTTGGCAGTGACTGTTTTAGGATCAATCCTATAACCCAATTCTGGTCAGCGACACCTGAGAGGAAGTCTGCTGGGAGCTTTTGAGAAAGGTTTCTTGGTCTTAAGAAAGTCACACGAAAAGTTGGTCACTTTCTCTCTCTACATTTGATATATCTGAAAATGACACCTGGAGTTGTAGCAATCATCTTGAAACAACCTGAGAACAATCTGAGAAAAAAGCACAATCAAGAAGGTAGAGTAAACAGATAAAAATAACTAAGTTGTTACAGCTGATGTTCTAATGAACACAACTCTCACTAGAATATAAGCTCCAAGAGAGTGGAGCACGTGTCTGTTTTGTCTGCTGCTGTATTTCCGGTGACAAGCCCAGCATCTGCCCTCTAGTAAGTGCTGAAGAATTGATGCTTTTGAACTGTGGTGTTGGAGAAGACTCTTGAGAATCCCTTGGACAGCAAGGAGATCCCACCAGTCCATCCTAAAGGAGATCAGTCCTGGGTGTTCTTTGGAAGGACTGATGTTGAAGCTGAAACTCCAATACTTCGGCCACCTGATGTAAAGAGCTGATTCATTTGAAAAGACCCTGATGCTGGGAAAGATTGAGGGCAGGAGGAGAAGGGGACGACAGAGAATGAGATGGTTGGATGGCACTACCAACTCGATGGACATGGGTTTGGGTGGACTCCAGGAGTTGGTGATGGACAGGGAGGCCTGGAGTGCTGCCGTTAATGGGGTCACAGAGTCGGACACGACTGGGTGACTGAACTGAACTGAAGCATCTTATTTGCTGAACGAATGGAATTATATCGATAATCACTGAGTATGTCTGCATTTGACACTTGATTAGATTTCATAGAGATCTAATTAGGGAGACTATACTTTTGAATATTTATTTATTTGTTTGGCTGTGCTGGGTCTTAGCTGTGGCACAAGTGATCTCTTTAGTCACAGCACGTGGGATCTAGTTCCCTGACCAGGGATCGAACCCGAGCAGTTTGCATTGGGAGTATGGGATCTTAGCCACTGGACCACCAGGGAAGTCCCCAAGCCTGACTATTCCTGACTGTGAACCCTTCAGGAACAGGACTCTGCTCCCCAGGACCTTGCCGATAGTAGATTCTCTGCATGTTTGTTGAGATGGTTTGTGTTCCAGAATATTCTGCCAACTCTCCAGCAGAGGGTGCACACAGCCAGGTGTTCTGGCACTAGGCACCCTCCTTTATCTGCTCATCCACCCCTCTTCTGCCACCTTCCACACTAGGAGCTAAAGACTACACCAATGCCTGCATGGCAGCTTAGAAGGGACTTTTCCATAAATTCAGAACCTCAGCGTCTGTGCCGTCCAAGCTTCCAGCACCAGAAGCTGAGGACGTGCTTCTGTCAACTGAAAAAATTCTCTTTAGGTCAAGGTCAAATAAACGTTTTTCTGTAAAAGGCCAGGTAGCAAATGTTGTGGGCTTCCTGAGCCGGAAGCTCTTTGTGCTGACATGCCCTTGTAACACCAAGACTTGTGGAACCAACCAGCCCCAGAGACCACCCTCCCTCTGTGCTTCTGTTTATGCAAGATAGTACATTCCTTTATTGTTAAAGGCAATTTTAGCTGACTTCATTGTTAATTAAAGCTGAGGATAGAATTAACACAACCACCCCCAACTAGAATATAAGTTCCAAGAGGGCAGGGAGCTTAAAAGTGTATACATGAGAGAGTAAGTAAAGTAAGTAATGAAGGGTGTGGCTGTGTCCTGAAAACTTGACCCCAAGGACTGCTGGCCACATTCAGCTGAGCCTGCTTTAGGTCAACAAAGCAGTGGTTTTCAAACTTTCAGGTTTGTCAGAATCAACTGTAGGGTATGTTCAAACACTGATGGCTTCCAGCCTTGATTGAGCAGGTCTGAAGTTAGAAATTTTTAATTTCTAACCAGTTAAGAGTTGCCGGTACCTTTAATGTGAATTCCAGATAAATGGCGAATAACTTTCAATTATAAGTATGTTGTACGTGGGGCTTCCTAGGAGGCACAGTAGTAGAGAACCCTCCTGCCAATGCAGGAGACTCAAGAGACGCGGGTTCCATCCCTAGGTCGGGAAGATGCCCTGGTGGAGGAAACAGCAACCCACTCCAGTATTCTTGCCTGGAGAATCCCAGGGACAGAGGAGCCCGGTGGTCTGTACAGTCCGTGGGGTCACAGAATCAGACATGACCAAGAAACTGAACACACACACGCTTATTGTTAAGTACTGGATTATTTATTGTTTTCTCTGAAATTCAAACTTTATTTGGCATCCTGTATCTTATTGCTAAGTCTGGTAGCCCCAGGCAAGTCGCTAACAGTCGGATACGACTGAGCAACTTCACTTTCACTTTTCACTTTCATGCATTGGAGAAGGCAATGGCAACCCACTCCAGTGTTCTTGCCTGGAGAATCCCAGGGACGGGGNTGCAGCCACTAGTATAGTAATTTGTTATAGTTGCAATAGGAAGGTAATATGCACATTTATCCAATAACATATGGCTCATGGGAAATGATTTTAAGCTTTTCAGTTTAGCCATCTAGTTTCCCCTAGATAAAGGTATTTTGTATTGAAGTCCCACATTAAAAGAAGAAGAAATCAAAGTCAATTCAGGGATATTTTGCCCATTTCTGATGAACTGAATTACAAATTCCTTAAATATAGATGTAGTTCTGACTTTGAGGCATTAAGGTAGATAATTCATATCAAAAGTAAAATCACACATTCTCTTTGTGTCTTTTTGTCAACATTTCTACAATCTTTGATTTTATCTTAAGTCTAACGTTCATTATTTTCATTTCTTTCTTTCTTTCTTTCTTTTTTTACCATCCAACTCTCTTTAAATGTTTCCCTCAACATACTATATGGGATTATAAATGAATCTGTGTGCATTTATATACATGTATGTGAATGTGTTTATTTGAGAGAAAAATATATACAGAGAACACACAGATGTACATATCTCATACTCTTGAATGTCTTCTTTGGTCTAGTTTTACAGATTTCATTTTTTCTCACCACGTCCCTCAGAAGTTATGTTTCCTATCCCACATTACCTTATGTACTAAGCAAACAGATGTCAGAGAATCACATTTAAACCAAATTCATAACAAAGTAGTAAACTTACTTTAGACTTTCTCAAGTTGCATACAACGGAAACTGGCAGAATATAGTCTTAATTTTTAAATGACATTTTAATTTCTTCAATTTTTACACATTAACTGGATACAGTATATTACATGTTGTTGTTTAATTACTAAGCCATGTCCAGCTCTCTTTTCTGACCCCACGGACTGTAGCCTGCCATGCTCCTCTGTCCATGGGGTTCTCCAGGCAAGAATACTGGAGTGGGTTGCCATTTCCTTCCCCAGGAGATGCATCTTTCCTACTCAGGCATTGAACATGTGTTTCCTGCTTTGGTAGGTGGATTCTTTACCACTGAATCACTTGGGATGTGATATTAGAGAAGAAAATGGAAGCTTTTGCACAGCTATTTGCACATAATGAATACTTATTTTCATTTGAATACTAAGAGAGGGAAGATACTAGGAAGTGTATGTTTCATGAACTGCTGTTGGTCTGGATCTTACTTATCATAGTCAAATATGCTCCTTCTTAAGAAAACTCCCCTGCCTCTCTGAATAAACCTCCACAGCTAACACCCTTTGTCTCTACTCAAGTGAATTGCAGAAGTGCTTGGGCTTAGGTTCAAGGTTTGACTGGAAGCACTTTACACCTCCCATTTCCTCTTCTAATTGGGCTTCCATGTCGGTCATTTTACAGTCGGCATTACTCCTTACATTGTTGAATTTGATATTCCTTTTTATTTGTGGCATCATAAAATAAGGCACTAATTAATTAATCAAGCAAATGAACACAGTGATCTTGGCCCTAGATTAGCCTGAGTTGCCTATCAGGTGAACTCAGGTAAATGTTATTGCCTGCCATTCCCTCTGACCTTCTGCAGTATTTACTGGACTCTTGTGCTCACCTGGGTGGAGTCTCTGAGAAGGTCTTATCATAGAGGTCCAAATTCCTCTTGGATGGTTGATGGTGGAGATAGAAGCTCTGTTTCCAGACAAGACAGCAGGATGGAAGTCAAGCACTGGTCCCCCAGCCAGAGTTATGAGTCCATAAGCAACAACCATGTCCTGTTCATCCAAAGGTTGCACAGGCCGAGGGATGCAACAGAGGAGATATTTATAGTTCCCTATGTCTGCTCATTATCACATTGCCCTATTGTCATGCCAATCTCTAATAACTGATTTCCTTCTGGGACACTGGTCTGGACAGATAAGAGAATTTTCCTGCTCATTCTCTGTGTCTAGGAGNGAGGGATGCAACAGAGGAGATATTTATAGTTCCCTATGTCTGCTCATTATCACATTGCCCTCTTGTCATGCCAATCTCTAATAACTGATTTCCTTCTGGGACACTGGTCTGGACAGATAAGAGAATTTTCCTGCTCATTCTCTGTGTCTAGGAGACACTGTTACAAGCCAGAATAATTTAGTGATTATTACACCTTTGATGATATGTCCTGTCTTCCAGAACAATAAACCTTAAGGTCCCAGTACTTTATTCCAACTCTGAGTTTACCGTTAACCTTGTTAAATCTGTTGAGAAATCTTTTTTTATGTTCCTGATGAGAGCAAAATTGAATCTTGCTCTTTGAGACAATATGATGGATTCAGAGAGTACTTTGCTAAGTGAAAAACGTCAGATGGAGAAAGATTCACTTATATGTGGAATATCAGTTTCATTTGGAATAAAAAACACAAAACACATGAGCAAAAAAAAAAAAAAAGCAGACTCATAGATACAGACAACAAATGATTGTTTGACAGAGGGGAGAGTGATGGTGGAGCAAAATAGGTGGTGGAGATCAAGAGATACAAATATCCAGTTATAAAATAAGTAANGTGGAAATCCCTGTTCCCTGCATTGGTAGGTGGATTCTCTACCACTGGATCACCAGAGAAGTTTAGCTCATTTTTCACTTATTCCGAATTTTGTTGAATGTCTACTATGAGCCAGTGTGTTGAGACTGAGATTCAAAAAATAAGGAAACACTTGTGTGTTTCAACAGTTCTTTCTCTAGCACTGATTTCATAACATAGGAAAACACAACAGTGCGTGCATTTCTATGGGATGCTAAAATGAGAGCTTCAACAGGAGATAATATGAAGGGAAGTAGAAGAGAAGCAGTAACTCAGAAAGGTAGAAATCCTTTATAAACATTTAACTGAATGCAGAAAACAACTTGACTTCCTGGAAAGCCTCTGCCCAAGCCTTTCAAGGTCACCAGAAGAAAAGAGAAAGGGCATTGGCTAAGTGGGGGACCCTGGCCCGGGAGAAGAGAGAGACCCGTCTATGTGGGGCCTTGAACTGTCCCTGCCAGCTGCCAGCCTATTTGCAGCTGCCTTTCTTAGATGTCCTGATCTTGGCTGTAGCCCAGAAGACTAGAGAGAAAGGCTATGGAAAGAGGGGGGTCCCGGCAGGAAGCTGAGTCAGGTCCCAGTCTGAGACCTGGGACAGAAACAGTGCTAAATCCCAGACACAGAGGTGACTCAGCAGACAGCAGAAGTGTTAACAATTCTCCTCCACTCCCACCAGTAACCCTGAATATGCGTCTGGGAGGTACTGGTTAGCCACATGAGAAAGTTTCAGATGACTATAGAAAGTTGTGGGGGGCTGGCTTAAGGTAAGCACAATCTGTGTATCAGGATCACCTGGGTGAGTTGTGTTTTTTTTTAATACTGAATTTGACTCTCTCAAGTTGAGACTCAGAGATAAGTCATATACTCTCTAATGAGTCTGGTGTACACACTCTTTCCACAGACCAGCATGTGGCAACCATCCGGGGTGCAAGTTAATACAGTGACCTGATTAATGAAATGCTTTGCACACCTGGCCACTTAAGTGTATCAATAAGCGATTCTCTCCTGTCTACTAGGAGTTCACACTTTAAGGCAAAGGTAATCAATCATTATTTTAGAGGGTGCTTCACAAAGGGTTTTGATTTCCAAGAGTTAACAATCACTGTGGCAACCAGCTTTATTCCGGAACTTGAGGCAAACAATGAAGTGACATAGGCAAGCTACTCACAGCTGGGATTATGAAACCTTGGTTTGCAATTAGTCTTTCAGAAAGATAAATATTTTTCATGCAAAATTTTTAGCAGTTTAAAAAATGACGTTGTGGACTTCCCTGGTGGTCCAGTGGTTAAGAATCTGCCTGCTGATGCAGGGGACATGGGTTCCATCCGTGGTCTGGGAGGATCCCACTTGCGGCAGAGCAGCTAAGCCTGTGCACGGTTAACTACTGAGCCTGTGCTCTAGAGCCTGGAGTGCAACTACTGAGCCCGTGTACCGCAGCTACCAAAGGTCAAGGGCCTAGAGCCTGGGCTCCACCAGGAGAAGCCACTGCAATGCGAAGCCCTCGCACCGCAACCTACAGTAGCTCCCACTTGCCGCAACTAGAGAACACTTGTATGCAGCAACAAAGACCCAGCGCAGCTAAAAATAAATAATTTTTTAAAGTGATTGGGCATCCAAGAAAACCAAATAATGGCCAATACAGTGCTACACATTTCTCACAAGGATTTTCTGACAACCCATGATTGAATGGTTTTAGAATTAAACACAAATGCACACTCCCTCACTCATCATACAAAAATGTCACAGAAATCAACCAACTTGTTATCGGGTTAGCCAAAAATGTTCATTCGGGTTTCTCCATGTGGCTTAAAAACCCGCGTGAACTTTTTGGCCGACCCAACACATTTCGTGTCAGCCTGGGGTGGCTGAAGCGAGGATGGTGAAATGAGTCTGCTTTTACATCCGAAGTCTTGCTCTACATAGAAAATAACCACAAAATACCAAGAATCTCTTCAGAAACCCACCAGCTCAATTCCAAAATGACAGTCATCTTCTGCAAATCACAACAGGGGAAACCCACAGATGACAAATGAAAGTAGGGGAAGTTACAAACTTTACAGGCTTAGAGATACGTTCAGTGGTTAAAGAGACAATGTAGCATTTTTTTTTACTTCTGCTTGTAAAATGTGGGTCCTGCTCCCAGTCTCCTTGGTAAAAGCCATCTAGGCTCATTTCCTCTAGATCAGTGTGTTTCCAACTGTGGACTGAGATCCATTATTGAGCTGTGAAATTAATGCAGTGAGTCTCAACAAAATTACAAGAANCCTGCTCCCAGTCTCCTTGGTAAAAGCCATCTAGGCTCATTTCCTCTAGATCAGTGTGTTTCCAACTGTGGACTGAGATCCATTATTGAGCTGTGAAATTAATGCAGTGAGTCTCAACAAAATTACAAGAAAAAAAGAAAAATTCAGAATACATATAAAGTATATCATTTAATGGACCTTTTGTGTGATTGACTCATGGAACTTATGTGTGTGTGTGTGTGATTGGGATATACTATATATAGGCTATGTCTTACTGTGGGTAGTTTTTTTTTTTTTTAAGGTTTAAAAATTACCATCCTAGATTACCTCATCCTAGTTTGAAGATGAGATTAAGCAGAATGACTATCCCCTTTGCCTCAAGTGAGCACTTTCTTTAAGAATGTTTGGACAAGGTGACCATTAATTCTTTAGACCTCTGCCCTTCTCAGGCATTTGCTTTAAAAAAAAAACAAATCTTTATAATCATTTTCTGTAGTTGAATGATACACCTAATGCTACATCCTGCTGCTGCTGCTGCTGCTGTCGCTTCAGTCATGTTCTAGTCCTTTCTTAACCCATTTCTTGGGACTCTGGTCTCCTCCCCACAGAGCACAGTATGGCTTCCAGCTTCTCCCCAATTTCCTACTGCTAAAAGAAACACAAGTGCTTTTCTTTGGGGGCAAATGTGGGACCACAGGGATGTGGGTAACTGTCCTATTCATTTTATTTAAATAGACCAAAGATGCCAACAGAAAGAGACTGGTAAAAAGACTGAATAGTTCATAAAAGAAATGAGAACCTGTCAACAGAGATGTCAGTACCACGTGGAGCTGCTGGGAAAAGGGAGGCATGGGGTTTCAGGTCAGCCCCTGGCAGGGTCAGCTTCACGGGCATGTGACTGATGCAGCCATGCAGAACACTGAGATCAGAAAGATGCTTAGCTTAATGCTCTGTTGTCCCATCTTGACATTTGTTTTCAACAAAGATATGACATTTTAGGAAAGTCAAACAACCAAGAAACCCTATTTTGCTTGTCAGTTCCTCACATTAGCTAACTGTGTGCTCAGTTGCATCTGATTCTTTACGACCCAATCAAGTGTAGCCCTCCAGGTTCCTCTGTCCATGGAATTTTCCAGGCAAGAATACAGGAATGGGTGGCCATTTCCTTCTTCAGGGGATCTTCCTGACTGAGGGGTTGCACCTGCAACTCAAGAGACTCAAGACTCTTGAGTATACTGCAGTCACGCAGATTCTTTACCGCTGCACCACCTGGGAAGCCCTTATTAGCCAACTACTTACACCAAAGTTTATGACATCAAAGAAAATGGAAAGACGGGGCAATCAGTATGTCCATACACATCAGTATGTCAAACACAGGGTATGCTGGTAGAATATATTGTACTAAGAAGTGAAATAAAAATCTGAGTTACTTTTGCCCAACATTCCCACTGCACTAGTAAATACACATAAATGCATGAGTTACAAATACCAATTATGTAATTTCAATGATTCCACAAAGGAGTTAAATGCTTTTGTTTGCACTTCAAACTGTTGCTATATAATAGAAGATGAATAATAAAATGTGTTGACAGAAGTTTAAATTGGAGTGGCATTGAAAATTTAAAAAATACAAGAAATCACAGAAGGGGAAAGCTTAGAATTTCAGCATCTTTTGTTTTTCCTGCTGCTTAAACAAGAGGCTTGTGTTTACATTTTGCACTAGGCCCTGAAAATTATGTAGCTGACCCTGCCTCCAGGACTAGAAACAAGATCAATAGCATGCTGTTCCTCTTGGATTATTCCACTTTTTTTTTTCAAAGGGCTGGGTGCGTGAGGCCCACAAAGCACAACAGATTCCAAAACACAATGGGCTCAAGGAACACTTCGTTGTGATCTCCATAGACAAGAATCATGTGTCCCCTACCCACGCGTGTCATGACCTTGGCTCCCTCAGGGCAGTGATCATAATGTTGGCGTGCATGGAGAGTGTCAGTGCTTATCACCACCGCTGAACAGGTTTCTTGTTCCTTTTTGGATTGGAGGTCCAGGTGAGCTAAATGTGCACCTTCCCTTGCTATTGGAAGTGTAATTGTAATCAAGCAAAATGGGCTCCACGATGTGCAATCAAAGGGAGAATTTGTGGTTCTTCATACTAGACTATCTGAAGCGAATGACTAGAGGGAGTTTAGATCAAGCATCAAGCCCTGGTTAGACGCACAGTGTAGGAATGCCAGTCCTTGGATCCCGTTGTTCAAGAAACAAAACCACACAGGGACTTCATCTTCCTGTCGTTCAAATTATGCTGAAGGCTCACCTGTTCTAGTGAGCACCTTGCCTCACCCCAAAAAACAACAGGGATATGGCATCAGTTGGCCACTCATCCAGCAAGAAATTAACTGTGGAAGCCACTTCTCAGGATATGGATACAAATGTACAAATGGGGGTGAAGTTCTAGGGCTGGTAGAAACTTCAGCAGATGGCACATTAGTGGCTATGACTGCAATGGAAGCGGGAGACATGATGGTATGGAAGCTGTCGGGCCCAACAGGGCTCTCCTTTTCTATCATACACGCCCACATGGCACTTAGGTATCATGGAAGCAAGTAAAAGAACCATCTCGTTATTACTTACCCTTCATCTTTTCTCCTGGATCTCCAGTTCAAAGTATCATTGTATCTTTTCATTTTGTCCTCTATAGTTTTAACTCTGTATTCCCCATTTTGATTCTCTATGTACACCACATTCTAAGTAATTGCTGCTGCTGCTGCTAAGTCACTTCAGTCGTGTCTGACTCTGTGCGACCCCACAGATGGCAGCCCAACAGGCTCCCCTGTCCCTGGTATCTCCAGGCAAGAACACTGGAGCGGGTTGCCATTTCCTTCTCCAATGCATGAAAGTGAAAAGTGAAAGTGAAGATGCTCAGTCGTGTCCGACTCTCAGCAACCCCACGGACTGTAGCCCGCCAGGCTACTCCGTCCATGGGATTTTCCAGGCAAGAGTACTGGAGTGGGGTGCCATCGCCTTCTCTGTTCTAAGTAATTAGGCTGTCAGTTCATTAATCTCTATTCAAGTTGTGTCTAATCTACTGTCTAACCTATCCACTGAGTTTATCTCAATAATCACACCTTTTATTTCAAAAAATTCTACTTTTCAATTCCTCTTGGTCCATCTTGGGAGTCTCTTACTGCTTATTTTTGTGACTATGTTATATTTAAGCGTTCATTCATAACAAGTATTTATTGAGCATTCAACAAGTGCAAGTTACAAGTACTGCAGTTATACCAGTGAAATGAAATGGAAGGAAAAAAAATCCATCTTTCAGAAAACCTACATCCTAGTGGGAGAAATACAACCACCAAGTAGGTAAAACCACCAAGTAGGTAAATTATTCAGTATATTAGGTGTCAACTGATGGAAAATAAGGAAGAGGACACAAAGAATTTGATTTTAAATGTGTTTGTATTCTGATAATTCTGAAATCTTTAGTGGTCTCAGCATATTGCAAATTGTTTAAACTGTCACAGCAACTTGTTTCATTTTGTCTGGTGATCTTTGATTGTAAGCTAGTTAACCTAAATTTTTAGCAATCTTAGGGGCCTCGTTGAAGTTTCTTGTTTTAATAGCTAAAATCCATAACAATGAGTGGCTTGTCAGCTGAATATGGCCCACTGCCTGTGTTTCTGGCACCAGTGAGCCTCATTCGTTTATGTAATGTCTAAGGCTACACTCATGCTACAGCAGCAGAGCTGAGTACACGTCACGGAGACTGTACTAAAATATTTACATCTGGCTGTTAGAGAGGTCAGAAAAGTTAGCTGACTTCTCATCTACAGAGATATACAAAGGAACTAAAAACAAAAACCTCAGGAAGCACTAACCTATGCTGTTGGAGCAAATGAATTTGGTTCCTTAACAAAAATGCCCTTTCACCTATTAATTCTGACAAATGAGCCTAAGGAAATAATCAGAGATGTAGACAAAGACTTCTATACTGGACTGTACAGTACTTCTGTACTGGGCTGGACAAAATTCATGCTTTTGTATTTTACCCTGGTTCCCTTCATTTCACCTTCTACCTTGTCAGTATGATTGCTCAGGTTTTCTTCTGCTTCTGGTTAAATGCTCCGTATGTCATCTTGGTCCTCTTTGGAGGATTTTTCTGGCCTTTATATTTTAATTCTATTCTTTTCCGTAAATATAACCAAAGTACCCTACGTTTGGGACAAAATCACTAAGTATTTCAACCCTATGATATCAATTTGCTTGTTTAACCAATACTCTTCTAGAAAAGGGGGCAAGAGCTCACTATATAAACACACTCTCCATTTCCTTCATTTTTCAACCCACTGCATTTAAGCTGCTGTGTCCTCTCCTCCCTTGCTCTGATGATATTTCCACTAAGATTACTAACGACCAAGCTGTAAAATCAAATGGCAATGTTTCCTAACTATAAAGATAAAACATTATATAACTCTTATAGACTGCTTATTAGTTAGTACAGAAATCATTAAGAAATAAAAAAACATAGGAAATAAAATTTCTAGTAAAGGTAAGGGTTTGGTGAGTCAAATTCTGTTCAAATTGCTTCACATATATTAAATCACATGATCCTTTTAATTATCCAAGGTCACTTAATGGCAGAGCCAAGATTAAAATTCAGTTTAGTTCCAGAGCTTATACTTAATCACTATGTTTTACAGCTTTTTCCGTTAGGCAAATAAAACAATAATCATCACTGAAAAAAGATAAGGTGTAATTTTATTACTTTCAACACTGCATCACAATGAATAAAACAAACTGAAGTAACACACAGCTTTACAAAAATAAATTTTTATTAAAAGCAGTAGAGTCTGAGCAGGAGACAGTACAAAAAGTGTAAACAGTGTAAACATCACTACATTCAGCTCAGCCTGATTGAATGCTGACAGACAACTCTAAATGCTCTATGTGCCCTTACTAGCAGGATACATTAGTTCTACTGTACACAGAAAACACACGCTAATTTTGATTGGGAAAAGTACTTTATCGCAGTCGGTCCCAGCGCCAAATGCTGGCATCATCACAAACAGCTATAAGAATGCTGCTGTCCCTGCTGAAACTGGTTTGTCGAATAGCAGCCCCGCACTTGTGATGAGTCAGTGTTGTGCATCTAGGAAGAAAACATAACAACAGGTTAAATATCACACACACACAATGCTGTCAGCATCAAACTTAAAAACAGTGAATGTAACTTACTACCAAAGTACTCAGGAAAAACAATTATTATTAGAATAAAAAAGAAATACTTTACAATATGCTGAGAATGTAAATGTTACAAATGATGTTAAGGATGGCACTGTAAGTATCAATTACTTACTCTATAGTGACAACACTCTGGAGGAACGGTCAGAAATTATGAGGAGGAATTTCTAAATACTTACTTGGCTTTATGAGGATCTTCTACTTCTAAATCCCAAACATAAAGTTTGCCAACCTGATTGCCCAATGCAAGCATCTGTATAAACATATTTTAAAAACTCATCAAAAATGAAACAAAAACCTATCAAATTATTAATATAAGCTATAAAGATTTCAAGCAATACTAAAATATCTTTCTTATTGCAGAAAAATTTCAGCTCCACCCTATGGCAATGCTCTTGGTTATTTCTTTGCATCTTATATTTATGATTTGTAAATGAAGGTAAGAGCAACTAATGTTTCACAAAGGTATCCTGAATAAGCCATTTTGCAAATTTTTGAAGAACTATACAATATACACAATTAGCATATATTCTTCATTCTGTCTTAAAGAACTATAATAAAAGCCACAGAAAATTTCCAAAGCTTTCATATAGAAAGAAATAACCAAGTAATTTGTTACCATAAAATTCTAATACCAAACTTCTGTAAAATTTTAGATAACTAATATTTTGTCTCTATCTTCCATGTTGGTTTTCTACATAAGAAGATGAACATTCTAATCACCAAAACATTAAATCTTAGTAACAGATGTTATAGAAAGTAAACATCTAACTGCCACCATCTGACACCTGTCAATTTCATCTATAATAAGCACTGCAGATGGTGTGCCGAGGCACAAGGGTAGAATAAATAACATCAAAGGCCAAAGCAAAAAATCAAGGTAGATTACACTTAAAGAGGAAAGAGAACAAAATGCACTCAGAGAAAACTAAATTGCATGGTTTTAAGTCAAATAATTTCAAAATGTAAAGTATGTTGCTACCTTTTGCCAGAAATCCATAGAAAACCTCATGTACCAAATGTCACACTGGCTGTAATCAAATCGCCCAAGAATAGTCACATTAGACTCACTGGGTTTAATTTTATCTATATCATCTTCCATTTTGCCAGGTTTCCAGCATACAATGGCATTTTCACAAGACTTTAAAAAAAGAAACGAGATAAAAAAGAAATTTTAATTGTAGAACTGAATTTTAAACATTACAAAGCTTTTTCTCAATTATCATTGCAGAATGCACAGCTCTTGAAACCTGGTTATCCCTCAACTGAGTCCAGTGATATAGATATTCATCTGTATTTGCAGAATCAGTATCTACACTTACAGATTATCAAGATGTTAACAATACAAAAGCATTACACTATCTAGAATATTCATTTTTGAAGTCACAACTTCTCTTCCAAACCAGGTTTCAGCCTTAGATACTTCAGCATACAGAGATTTAAATATTTTGTAGCAAAGATAAAGTTATTAGAATACACGGTTCTTCAGTATGGCCCCTGCTAATTCCATCTTTCCCTATTTCACTTCTAATTTCCTGCGGTTCCAATCTCCTGTGGTTCCCTTTATACAGTTAACTATTAATCCTTCATCTGTAGTATCTGTACTACATGGTACGTACTCAATAGATGTTGTAGGAAAGCTAATGAATTCATAGAAAGGCCTTACAGATCGGATTATACAGAAGGCAATAAAAGCAGTTATTCAATATCCTGACATTGCTAAGGGGACGGGAGTGAAATAGGCTGAGTTATACCTTGTCTGTCCTGCAACAGTGAAATCTTTACATACATTCTACTTTAGGAACAAGTGGTGAAGAATACAATGGAAGAAGAAAATGTAACACAGAGGGCACTATTTATGTTACTATGTAGGCTAGTAGTTTGCCAGTTAAGGGATCTTAGGCAATGTCTCTGGCTTCTAGTTAACAGAGGCCAGAGAATGCTGAAAACTGCAGAGTAGAGAATGGCTCCTCCCACAAAAAAGAATTGTCTGATCTCATTATCTCAGACCCAGGACTGAGAAATCCTGGTGGAAGTAAAGGGTGCTTACTGGCATTTTACAGGACACATTCCACACAACCACATATGGTAGCCCCACAACCACATATGGTAGCCCTGTGGGGTTCACTGGCATTTCAATGTTTTAACAGCGTGGTCATAGGGAGATTAGAGAGTGAAGAACATATGTTTTCCTCTTCTCTGCCTTTTTTAGATTATATAAAATCCTAGGGTTACAGATCCATTATACAAGTTCTTTATTGTAAAGTACCTTAGAGAGCACCCAGTCTGGTGACTCTTTTAAGTGCACAGTTGGATTGACAGCCTGTAGAGCTTTCTTTAAAAACACATCTTGGCCCCAACCCCACTGAATCATAATTTCTGAGAGAGGAGGCCAAAGCAGCAGAATTGTAACATAGCTCTTCAAGTGCTTCTTACTGACTGTACTGGTAAAGGACCCTTAGTCAGTAGAGTCCCCTCACAGAGAGCTAAAGCATAGGGAGGTAAAAGGAGGCTACCCACACTAATGGATGGCTGTACTTGAAACTCATCCAGAGAGTTTCTAACAATTACAAATCTGCAGGTCCTTGTGCCAAATGTAGAATACATGGGGACGAACCTTAGGAATCTGTTTTTACAATGTCCTCCTAGTAGTTCTGATGTGGAGCCAGATTTGAGACCACAATACTCAGTTCAGCCTCTTACCTAAAATGCAGAAATCTTTTCCTATCATCTGATTAAGTTCTAAGAGCAGAAATTTTAGACCTACTGCCTCTTTACATCTGCTTCCAGCAACCAATGAAGTAGAGGTATTTTTCCCTATTCATCTCACTGAATACAACTTAAAAGTCTGAAGGGCAGGGAGGAGGCAGACTGGTGAAGGACCCTGGGACATGAGGGGCACTGAGTTCCTTGGTTTTCTTTTGCCTCCTTTCTGTATCCCAGACTGCATGCTAGAGAAGGTAGTGACTCAACAAAGCTAAAGACAAAACAAAACCCCCCAAAGCCTACTCTCTCCAAAGGACCAGGAAAGTGGCAACCCAGCATGAGAGAAAATTTTCAGGTAAACAATACCACAGAAGAAACTGAGGACCCACCCACACATGAACCAGCAAAGTCCCAGTAGGGATCCCTTCTCACAGGTAGTAACTAAACACTTCAAGTACAAAATACCCTGCTGACTCCTCCCTACCCGTCATGGTAATGACGTGACTCCTCCTCCTCTCTGGCTGGGGTTGTATTAGAGGTGGCGTAGCAAAGAGTCAAGAGAAGTGGGAGACAGAGGATGAGATGGTTGGATGGCATCACTGACTCAATGGACATGAGTTTGAGCAAGCTCCGAGAATTGGTGATGGACAGGGAGGCATGGCGTGCTGCAGTCCATGGGGTCGCAAAGAGTCGGATACGACTAAGCAATTGAACTGACTGACTAAACTGAGCAGAGAGCCCGGATGTTCACAACCACCTGCCACAGTGTCAAGGGAGACCACCCAGGGAGCAGTCATGAGGGCTCCAAACCCCTCCCTGCTAGGGTGGTGTCAGCAGAGTCCCCGTGAAAAGCCTGAACTCCTGCCCCATAGAAAAGAGACATCACCACCAAGTCAACCAGGTGGGGAATGTCCCCTGCCACCCGCCAATCATGAAGCAGCATTCACTTTACAGCTGAAAATTTATCAAAGGAAGCCTGCTGTAAGAGAGCTAAATAACAGCCCGAGTTTCCTACCAGTACCCAAAATATCCATATCTCCATCAAAATTAATTTGTCATACCAAGAAATGGAAAATCTCAACTTTAATGAGAAATGATAACAACAGATACAAACAATGAGATGACACAGATGTTAGAACTATCTGACATGGATTTTAAAGCAAAGAGTCGGAACAAACACACTTAGAATAAATATAGTCTCAGCAAAGAAAAGAAAATTTCCACTTAAGAACCATGTGGAAATTTTAGAACTAAAAATACTATAATCAAAATACAGAACAACTGAAGGGCTCACCAGCAGAGGAGAGATGAGAGTCAGTAAATTCAAAGGTAGAACATAGAAATTACCCTATTTGAAGAAGATTTGAACAAAGAAGTTAGCAGCTGAACAAAGAAAAACAGACTTGTCAAACTTCTGAAAACTAAAAATAAAGGGGAAAAAAATCCGCAAAGCAGTTAAGTCAGAAAGAATACCTTAGCTATAAGGAAAAACCAATTCCAATGGTGGCAGATGTCTCATTACAAATGACAGAGACCAGAAAGAGGGGGAACAACATTGTTCAAATGTTTAAAGAAAGAACTGTGAACACAAAATCCTCTATTCAGTGAATATACACTTCAGGAATAAACGGGAAATGAGGACATCCCCAAACTAAGAAAAACTGAAAGAATCTTGTCAACATTCTAAATCAGTAACTACAGAATGTTCTATGAACAGAAAGGAAATGATAAAAGAAGGAATCTTGGAATATTAGAAAGGAGGAATGAACAACTAAAAAGCAAAATGAGTAAACACAAAATTCTCCTTTCCTTCAAGTTTTTAAATTCTGCTTGATGGTTCAAGCAAAATTGTAATATTATTTAATGAAGTTCTCAATTGTAAAGGAAATATTTCCTTCCCTTCAAGTTTTTAAATTCTGGTTGATGGTNAAAATGAGTAAACACAAAATTCTCCTTTCCTTCAAGTTTTTAAATTCTGCTTGATGGTTCAAGCAAAATTGTAATATTATTTAATGAAGTTCTCAATTGTAAAGGAAATATTTCCTTCCCTTCAAGTTTTTAAATTCTGGTTGATGGTTCAAGCAAAAATTGTAGTATTATTTAACGAAGTTCTCAATTGTAAAGGAAATATTTAAAACAATTATAAGTGCAGGACAAAGTGGGAGATAAGATTCCTATACTGCATCTTAAGTGGTAAAATTCTGATATACTGATGATCACATGCATATAGTGCAACTCCCAGAGCAAATATAAGAACAAAACAAACTACACAAAGAAATACACTTAGAGGTAGTACAGATAAATCAAATTGGAATTTTAAAATATGTGCATATATCATACAGGAACTTAGGGGAGAAAACCCAGAGAAATGGAAAAAAAAAAAAAAAA
>SJYV01033749.1:1390300-1413749 GCA_006410875.1 Neotragus pygmaeus
CTAAGGGGAGAAAACCCAGAGAAATGGAAAAAAAAAAAAAAAAGGCCAGACAATGTAACAATTGGTAAGTTAAGGCTCAAATATAAACAGTCTAAATTTACAAGCTAAAACAGTTTCTCAAAGTGAATTAAAAAACAGTATGACTCAACTGTATGTTGTAAGAAACTCACTTCAAATGTAAGAATACACATAGATTAAAGGTAAAGGGTTTAAAATAGATATACCATGCAATAAGCATTAATTAAAGGAAAGAAAGAACAGCTATACTATAAGATAAAAGGAGACATCAAAGCAAAAAAATCTACCAGAGATAGAGATGGACCTTCCACAATGATAAAAGGGTCAAGCTACCAAGAAAAAGCAATACTAAATGTGTATATGCTAACCAACAGAGCTGCAATATGTCACAGAACTGAAGGAGAAAGGGAAAAATTAATGATTATAGTTGAAGACTTCAGCACGTAACAGCAGACAGACATCAACAAAGACACAGAATTCAACCACATTCAACCAATAAGATCTTGGAGAAGGAAATGGCAACCTACTCCACTGTTCTTGCCTGGAGAATCCCAGGGATGGGGAAGCCGGGTGGACTACCGTCTATGGGGTCACACAGAGTCATACACAACTGAAGCGACTTAGCAGCAGCAGCAGCAACCAATAGGATCTAGCTGACATTTACAGATCACTCCACCCAACAATAGAATACATGTTCTTTTCAAGCTCCCATGGAACATACCCAAAATAGGGTCATAAAACAAATCTGAAAAATTTTAAAGAATCAAAATCATAAAGAATATATACTGACTGACCAAAATGGAATCAAACTAGAAACAGTAAGAGAAAGATAATGAAAATTTTCCAACACTTAAAAACTAAATGGGCTTCCCTAGTAGCTTAGTCAGTAAAAAATCTGCCTGCACTGCAGGAGACCCAGGTTTGATCCCTGGGTTGGGAAGATCCCCTGCAGAAGAGTGCTGGAGATCCTACTCCAGCACTCTTACCTGGAAAATCCTATGGACTGAGGACCCTGGCAGGCTACATACAGTCCATGGGGTCGCAAAGAGTAGGACATGACTTAGTGACTAAACCACTACCAAAAACTAAATAGCAGATTGCATATCAAAATTTTTGTGAGAAGCAGCTAAAGCAGTGCTGACTGGGAAATTTATAGCACCAAAAGCTTACATTGGAAAAGTCTCGACTAAATAATCTAAGCTCCCAAAACTAGCGAACAGAAAAACAAAATACACTCACAGGAAACTAAAAAAAGGGAGACAGGAGGTAACAAAATAATTTTGACAAACTCCTAAACAGATTGACAAAAGAGAAGAAGATAAAATTACTGATTTCAGGAATGAAACAGGGGCTACCACTAAAGACCTTGCAGATATCAAAAGGATAATAAGGGATTACTCAAACAGCTCTGCACACATAAATTTTATATTAGATGGGATAGATCAATTCCTGAAATAGCACAAACTACCACAACTCCCCCAATATGGAACTTCATTCAAATAACCTTTTCACTTTTAAGGAAATCAAGTTTTTAGTTTTTAAATTCCCCCTCAAAAACTTTTAGGCCCAAATGCCAGTATTGACATCAAAACCGGACAAAGACAAGTAACAAAACTTTACATCATATTATATCTCATTAATACACATAAAATTCTTAAAACAAAATATTAGCAAACAGAATTTACCAACATATAAAAAGAATTATACAGCATGAACAAGTAAACTTATTCCAGTGATTCAATATTCAAAAACAATCAGTGCAGTCCACTGCATTAACAGGCTAAAATAGAAAAAAAAAAATGATCATATCAATTGATGCTGAAAAAGCATTTGACAAACTTCAACACCTTTCATGATAAAACTCTGAAAAATTTAGGAAAAAGAACAACTCTCAACTGGATATAGACCATCTACAAAAATCATACAGCTAGGATTTCCATGGTGGTCCAGAGTGTTTGGCAATACAGGGGACATTGGTTTGATCCCTAGCGGGGGAACTAAAATCCCACATGCCGCAGGGCAACTATGCCCACGCACCACAACCAGAGAGCCCTTGTGTACAAGATCCTGAATGAGGTGATGAAGGTCCTGAGTGCCGCTAGTAAGACCTGACACAGCCCAAAAATAAGTACTAAAAAAGAATCATACAGCTGATATGTATAATTGCAAAAGACTGAATTCTTTCCCCCTTTAATATCAGAAACAAGCCTAGCAAGTCTGCTCTTAACACATTACTGACCAGAGACATATTAATATACCTTTTGTTACCTGAATGCTATTGACTGGAGATGTATCAATATGTTTTTAGAGTGATACAATCAATATCACCATGTGAAGTTGTTAGAGCTTAAACTGCACCAAGGGTTCCATCAGGTTTTTGTTCCAACTCTGTGTATATTATAAACATAAAATTTTCAGAAGTGACATGTCACGAATTTTGAGGAAGAATTTTTCAGTGAATTTTATGCGGATACATTCTATGTCTAAGTGACATATATACTAGTGTCTCAGAAGATGATAGTTCTTCAGAATATAGTTAATTCAGATGATGCAAATATCAGACCAACAAAAAACCTTAGTGACTGATTCTGATACAAAGTGAAAACGCAACAGTGCTGGAGACTGCTCCTGTCTTCTACAGAAGAGTGGACTGAAGACCACATTTCACAAAAGTTGGAGGTGGGTGTAACTGACTACAGGGACCTGTACAGTGTTAGTGAAATAACAGAACTAATTTTTGACCAGTCAAAATAAATATCACCAGCCACAGGCGTTGGTTTCTGTAAAAATCCCCCAGTCATTAATGAGTTAACACTGTTATTCAATGTAGCACCAGAAGCTTGTCAGTGAAATGAGACAAAAAATGGAAAGTTCTTTAAAAATTCAGTTCAGAAAGGAAGGATACAAAAACTGTCCTTAGAGATGAAATGATGATTTATGTAGATAATCCCAAGTAATTAGCCAACCCCCCCCACCCCGCAACAAACCACCCTTCTTGAACTATAAGTAGTTAAAATAGATAGGATTCAAGATTAACACACAAAAATAAATTTATTTCTATATATTAGGAATGAACACAAAGAGATGGAAATCAGAAATACCATTTATTATAGTCGCTCAAAAAAGAGAAATACTTAAGGTATACATCTAACAAAGTAGGTAAAGGACTTGCATGCTCAAAACTACAGAATGCTGGGGATTCCCTGGTGGCTCAGTGGTGAAGAATCCATCTGCCAATGCAGGAGACATGGCTTCGATCCCTGATCGAGGGAGATCCCACATGCCACAGAGCAACTTAACCCATGCACCGCAATTATTGAGCCTGTCCTCTGCAACAAGAGAAGCCACTGCAATGAGAAGCCCATGCACAACTAGAGAGAAGCCCCTACTCGCCACAACTAGAGAAAAGCCTATGCAGCAAAAAAAAGAAACCCACCACAGCCAAAAAACAAAATAAAAAAATTATATTTTAAAAAACCTACAAAATGCTGATAAAAAATCAAAGAAGAAATGAACAGACATACCAGTCAAGGACAAGAAAACTAAGCAGAGTAGATATTAAATCTCCACCAAACTGATACACAGGTTTAACACAATTCCAATTAAAATGTTCCTTACCTCCAAAGAAATTCCAGCAAGATTTTCAGTAAATGTAGACAAGATAATCCTAGACCTTATATAGAAAGGCAAAGGAACTAGACGAAAATAATTTTGAAAAAGAATAAAGTGGAAGAAATTACTCTACCAATTCCAAGACTTATTACAGAGCTAGAGTAATCAAGCCTGTGTATGTAGTGCTGGTAGAGGGAACAGAATAGAATAACCGGAAACAACCTCATACAAGCATGGCCAAACAATTTTGAAAAAAGTGCAAAAGCAATTCAAAGGAGCAAAGATAGGCTTTCAACAAATGGCACTGGAATAACTGGATAAACTATAGGCAAAAAATGAACTTTTAACCTAAATGTCATACAAAAACTAACTTAAAATGGACCATAAATTTAATATAAAACATTATAAAAATTTTTGAAGGAAACACAGGGGAAAATATTTAGGATCCAGGGCTTAGTGAAGAGCGTTTCAAAATAATAGCAAAAGCATTATCCATAAAAAATAATTTAAAAAAATACATTATATCAAAATTGAAAATATTTGCTCTGCAAAAGACCCTGTTAAGAGAATGAAACAACAAGCTACAGACTGGAAGAGAAAATTTGCAAACTACTTATCTGACATAGGATTTAGAACATATGAAGAACTTTCAAAACTCAACAGTAAAAAAACAAAACAAATCCAATTAGAAAATGAGCAGAAGATACGAAGAGACATCATTGAAAGGATATATGGATGGTAAATAAGCACATAAAAAAGATGATCAACACCACTAACCATCAGGGAAATGTAAATTAAGACCATGATGATGTATCACTACACACCTATCAGAACAGCTAGAATAAAAAATAGTGACAATACCAAATGCTGGCGAAGATTCGAAGACACTGCATCTTTCATATATTGCTGGTGGGAATGTAAAATGGCACGGCCACTCTGGAAAATAGTTTGGCAGGTTCTTAAAAAACTAAACAAACGTAACCATGACCCAGCAATTGCCCTTCTAGGCATTTATCCCAGAGAAGTGAAAACTTACGTAAGTCCACACAAAAACCTACACACGACTGTTCAATAGCAGCTTTATTTGTAACAGGCCAAAAACTGGAAAGGACCAAAATGTCCTACAATAGACGAATAAGGTTAAATAAACTGTGGTACATCCATACCATGGGTACTATTTAGCAACTAAAAGGGAGACCTACTGATATATACAACTTGGATGGCATTATACTGAGTGAAAAATAATCCTAAAAGGTCCCATACAGAAACATTCTTGAAATAACAAAATCACATGCGATAAAATAACATACAACTACATATACACTTACAATGTCAGTTTCCTGGATTTAATACTGTATATATAAGGTGTAACCAATGGGACAAACTGGGTGAAGGGCAATGTGAAACCTCTCTAAACTGACTTTGAAACTTCCTGTGAATTTAATCTCTTTACTTAACAAATAAAAAAGTAAAACTATACCTTCATTGGTTAAGGAAAAAATAATCAGGCTCTACCCAAGAAAAAGTGAAATGCCCTGAAACCTATACCAAGAAACTGGATAGCAATTTGTTCAAATTTGACAATCCTAAATGTTCAGATGACATCACCACCAACTTCCCTAAATTATCAGTAGACAAAATATCTATCAACATACTAGAGCAGGGGCTAGCAAACTAGAGCCCATGAGCCAACTCCATCTGTTTGTTTTTGTACATGTAAGTTCACTAAAATGGACACGAACATTAAAAACAAAAAAAACCCTACTACTAGCTTTAGATATTGGTAATTTTACAGTAACATTGGATATCAGAGACTATCATCTTGCAAGTTAACATTTTTTTCTTACTGGAGCACAAATTATAGTTCATCGGAATGTTTTATGCCTAAAATAAGTTTCTGAATTTTCAAAGTATCATGAGACTTAAAAAAAAAAAGCAATTTCCCATCTGTTACACAATTTATCAACTGCATAAAAAACTGTGTTCCCTGCAGAGTTCCAACTCACACAAACAATGAAAATTCAGCTTAACAGCAGTTACCATACCTTGGAAAGTATCAAATCACCTAACCATCGCACACAATCGACATAATTCCTATGTATGTCTCTGGTAGAAAAGTCAGGAAAATGAATTTTCTGAGAAATAAATGGCCTGAAATGGAAATATCAAAAGTTTAGAGAAAAATGTGTAGCAGAAGCTCACTAATTTTCTTTTTAGAAGTTATAAAACTCTGAAAAGAAAAATAGATGAGTATTAGTTCGTCTGTGTTCCTATAAAACTAAATACCCTCTGATCTGTTTATTGGGAACTAAAATCTCCTTTTGTTTTTGTTTCTACATTTTACTCCATTATTAGCTCGCAACTGAATTTTGTATTCATCCTATCAAATTTCGTAACTGCAACTTCCTGCCTTACTATACATAGACCAAAATCAATTACTTCAACTCTGGCTATCCTAACCAATAACAAAAGACATCTGCTTAGGGCTGAAAATTTCTCATAGAAAATGCTAAGCTACCAACTCAATCCTTTCATGTTAACAATGGTCTATGGAAGTTAACACACCTACCTTATTTTAAAAGATAGTCATCTTTCAGAAACAATGACACATTTCAAAGTCTGGTAAAGATAAAGTTAGTGAGAATCCTGCCTAGAACAACAATTTCTGAAGATGATAACTGATAGGAATTTGACATTTATTAGTTAGAACTTTTCCTGTATTTAGAAAAGTAAAATATGGCACAATTTTTCCTTAAAGATGTTTGTGACAAAACCATAAGCTAGAGAAGTTGCTATCAATTTTTCAGTTAATTAAATGTATACCTAACATTTCTAATCTAGTAAGTGATTCAGGTTTTAAAGTGAAGTAACTGAAGAAGTATCATATACCATGAATTAGTTGTATCTTGGGCACAAGTCTTCTCTTTGGCTTTTCCCTCATACATAAAAAGGATATTGGGCTCAATCATTTCAAATACATTTTCCAATTCTAATTGTGGCATCTTTTTTTCACCTTTTTTTGGTGGCTCACAGGATCTCAGTTTCCCAGCCGGGGACTGAACTAGGGCCACAGCAATGAAAGCCTGGAATCCTAACCCCTCGGCTTCAGGAAACTCCCAGATCTTTTCTTTATTAAAACATTAAAATGTTATTAATGACTTGATATAAATTCTTAAATGCTATAGCTTTAATTGCTTTTTAGCCAAATATGTATTATAATCTACAGTTAACCTCTTTCAAGAAGACCAGCATAATTCACTGTTACTTCCTGTAAGCTGTAAAATACAACAACGTCTATTTATTCCAGAGCTCTAGAAAATACAAAAACAAATTTAATATTGTACTAACCCCTGGTGTTTTAAAACAGAATTTAAAAGCTGTGCCAATTCTTAAGAGGCCTGAGATGTGATGAATGTCATTGTATTAAAATATTTACTTATGGTTACAAATTCAACTAACAATCTACTCATAAGGTGGGTCGATAACCAGGGAATTAACTGCTAAAATGAAAAGAGCAAACAAAGTTAACATTTACAAACATAGCACAGTCATAGTGAAAGAGTAAATAGCTTGATAAGATTCTGAAAAAGATAGTAAATTAATTAAGAACTGAGGTTTTTCAAAAATAAGAAAACTGAAAAGTTCCCACATGTAGTCCCTTAGAACAAAGCTCCTGCTTTTGAATTTTCTGTTTAGTGAAGTATCATTTAAGGGAGAGCATCTATCATGAATTAAAAGCTAAGAACCCCATTGAAAAAATTATGACTTACTGTCTTTAATTAGAATTTACAGTGTCGACAAGTAGTGCTAATAAACATTAGCATATGCAAACCTGAATAAAATATGTGAAATGGGCTACTAATTAAGATAAAAATACAACTGAAAGGGATTTTGAAAAATGAACCACAAACATAATTAGATAAAAATAAAAGCTTTCATTTAAATTCAATGAGTTTTATGGCATATAAATTATACCTTAAAGTTATTAAAAGGAGGGGTTCTCAACTCAATACTGGAGACTTATATAACAATTTTTGAAAAAGTAAAACACTATTCAAAGGCATAAGATAGCACATTGTTTTAAATACTACAGCTGTTACCTGTTAGTTTTATTTGGATTATAATCGTAAGATTCCTTAATAGCATTCATCATTCTCTTTGAATTGATCCTCCAAAGTTTAAGAGAGTGATCCATACCACAAGACATTATTTTTTCACCCAAAAGATCATAATCCTGTATATAAAACAGAAAAGCTTAAATTAAATATGCAAATTATTTCCCCAAATTATGTTGATTTTCATCTCATGTCCAGTACTGCGAAAATCGTATTTCAAACCACAACACTAACATTTTGTGTTTCATATATATATAGGCCATAAGTCACAAAGAGTTTACCACTTTCAAGATTTAGTTTTAACTGACTTGTTATCACCACAATATATGAGCTTATGCAATATGGCAGGTAAGAAGTAAACTCTTTTAATTTAGCTTTATCTATTCAATTATCTTTAGCCAAATATTTCCTTTGTTTGATTTTGAAGGTGAACCTAATGCTGAGGTAAAACAATTATTCTGTGACATAAAAACCTGAATGGTTGTTATTTTTCCTGTCTCTTATACACATCTCCCAAGTAATTCCACCATAAGAAAGAAGAAACTGGAAAATGTAACAAGAAGCAAGTCCAAGGAGGTCCAACTGGTAAAGAGAAGTTAGAGCAGGGCTCACACATATTTCAGGGTCATGGTGTAGTAAGGGTCAGGCTCCAAGTGAAACTGCTACATAGACTTTGAAGTGGCTTTATAGAGAGGAGTAAGAATGAGGGCTTCAGGGGGTTGGCTGAAGGAGTTCACTATATAATGCTGTGATGACAGGTAAACTTGATGGTAGAAAGCTTATGAGCATATTGAAGAGTTTAGATCAAATTAGAAGATACAAGCAAAGTAATATGATTGGATCCAAAAAGTGTTATAACTACATTGCTGGTAGTTACAAGGGTGAAATAAATGGGTAATTTCATTTGGGTAAAAGAATANTTACTTTTGTCAAGAGGCTCTTTAGTTCCTCTCCACTTTCTGTCATAAGGTTCGTGTCGTCTGAGTTATCATGTATGAAAAACCTAAGCTAGAGTCTGAGAGCAGATAGCACAGGTATCTGACTATTCTGCACTTTTCTGTAATGGGATAGAAAAAGAGGACTATACATAGGATCATGAAATGGATGCATGGAAATAATTATAGAAAAGTATTTTATAAGTCCCTAAATACCTTTCAGGCTTTGCAGGTGGCTCAGTGGTAAATATTCTACCTGCCAACCAGTAGATATGAGTGTGATCCCAGGATCAGGAAGATCCCCTGAAGAAGGAAGTGGCAACGTACTCCAGTATTCTTGTTGGGAAATCCCATGGACAGGGGAGCCTGGCGGGCTATAGTTCATGGGGTCACAAAAGAGTAGGACATGACTTAGCAACAAATAAGCAACAACAAAAGCCACAAAAGTATCTTTTAGCCAGTGAGTACTTAGTGAATATGCTAACTTAATAGTTTAATTTATAAGAATATATACAGATCTTTGGGTTTTTGTTTGTGTATATGTGGTTGATAAACCAGTGCTCACAGTCTATCTTTGGCAAGCAGCAACACAGTTGGCAAACTGGAGCCCTTTACACCAATTGCTCATGCAAAAGTGTGATAGGAATATGAAAATGAATATATTTATGGAGATAGTTAGATGATAGGCACAATTAATGAATCTGGTATACTATTGATATATAGTCCCTCTCAAAATACCATCTTTTAGTTATTTTTGTGAGTTACGGCATGCCAGAAGCGTATCTAACTGTTACCCTATGATATTGTGTCTTTTGTTTATTTTTTTCTGGTCTATATCGTTATTATCTTGGGAAAGAAAATTACTTCTCTGAGAATGATTTATAAAATGCGAGTGTTAGCACTGAACCCACAAGTATTTCATGAAAATTGAGTTAATGTAAATATGTGTGTGTGTGTATGAGAGAGAGACAGAGGAACGTAACTATGGAGACACAGCAGGAGAGCGAGCCTGTACATCCGAGGATGCGTGATGCGCAGAAAGATGGGAAATGTTCATTCCCCACACCACTTCCCCTTTAGATCAAGAGTGGATTTATTATGACTGTAGCACATTTTTAGTCTGGTACATATTCACCATTCAGTAAGTGGTATTCCTTTCTAGTTTTTATCTTGCTCCCCAAGGAACTATGAATGTATACCTGTTCAAATGCAATAATGTTATTAATGATATTTCCATTAGTTGCTATACAATATATTTGCCAGGAAAATCTCTCAAGCATCACATTGTGATTTCAGGCCTGAGCCTGGACTGAGATGCACATAATCTGTTGTTTGAAAAACCTAACTTCCGTTACCCTGACACAGTTGTTTTTGATGTAACTGAATTTTTCAATGCAGCCTATTAAATCTCTATGAATGTGTGCATATGAGGGTTTTAATAGAGAAAGAAATAGATGATTTTTGTCCTATGTTTAATCTTTTCTCTGTTGAGTGAAGTGAAATTTGCTCAGTCGTGTCCAACTCTGTGACACCATGGACTTAGTCCATGGAATTCTCCAGGCCAAAATACTGGAGTGGGTGGCCTTTCCTTTCTCCAGGGGATTTTCCCAACCCAGGAATTGAACCCAGTTTTCCCACATTGCAGGTGGATTCTTTTCTCTATTGAAGGGTTCTTATTTTTGTACTCACAGGTTTGGGTTGGTTAGTTAGAATCACATATCCCAGGAAAGGGGGAGCCTGGTGGGCTGCCCTCTATGGGGTCGCACAGAGTCAGACACGAATGAAATGACTTAGCAGCTTAGCAGCAACAGCAACCATATAAATTAATACATTTTATATATAAATATGTTTTCTAAACTCTAATAAAATAAGGAATTTAATATGGAAATCATATCAATATATGAATGTTGGTTTGTTTGGCAACTACCTAAGAAACAGAGATGGGAATTCCAGAAACCTTAAAAAGTTATTTCTATACATGATTTTTGGTTCTTTTCTTAAACATGTGACTTCTCCCTGTAATCATTATTAAAGGGATGTTTACCAGAGATATCTGTCTTTAATCTAAGTTTTGATAGTGAACTTCAGTGTTATACAGTATTCTTCTGAAGAACTCTTGGTGTCTTTGAACATCAGTCAGTTCAGTTACTCAGTCATGTCCGACTCCTTGCGATCCCATGGACTACAGCATGTCAGGCTTTCCTGTCCATCGCCAACTCCTGGAACTTGCTCAAACTCACGTCCATCAAGTTGGTGATACCATTCAAACACCTCATCCTCTGTTATCCCCTTCTCCTCTTGCCTTCAGTCTTCCCCAGCATTAGGGTGTTTCCAGTGAATCAGTTCTTCACATCAGGTGACCAAAGTATTGGAGTTTCAGCTTCAGCATCAGTTCTTCCAATGAATATTCAGGATTGATTTACTTTAGGATGGACTGGTTGGATCTCCTTGCAGTCGAAGGGAATTTCAAGTGTTTTCCAACACCACAGTTCAAAAGCATCAATTGTTTGGTGCTCAGCTTACTTTATGGTCCAACTCTTGCATCCATACATGACTACTAGGAAAACCATAATTTTGACTATATGGACCTTTGCTAAGTAATGTCTCTGCTTTTTAATTGCTGTCTAGGTTGGTCATAGCTTTTCTTCCAAGGATCAAACATCTTTTAATTTCATGGCTGCAGTCACCATCTGCAGTTATTTTTGAGCCCAAGAAAGTAAAGTCTGTCACTGTTTCTCTTGTTTCCCCATCTATTTGCCATGAAGTGATTGGATCAGTTGCCATGACCTTCATTTTTTGACTGTTCAGTTTTAAGCCACCCTTTTCACTCTCATCAAGAAGCTCTTTAGTTCCTCACTTTCTGCCGAAGGGGTGGTATCATCTGCATATTTGAGTTATTGGTATTTCTCCCGACAATCTTGATTCCAACTTATGCTTCATCTGGCCGAGCATTTCACATGATAAACTCTGCATATAAGGTAAATAAGCTTGGTGACAGTATACAGCCTTGACGTACTCCTTTTCCAATTGGTCCAGTCTGTTGTTCCATGTCCAGTTCTAACCATAGCTTCTTGACCTGCAGGTAAGGTAAGCTCTTTGATCATATTCCTGTAATAACAACACCTTTGTTGGTTTAAGAACTATTTGTCTTTATCAACCTTGAATCTGTTACCACAGATGACAGGGAGGTTATTTTATTACTGTCTCATTCTCTCTATTCTAGGATTAGGAGGGTCAACTTATGTCCCAGGTTTACTCCATTATTTGTTCCAGAGGCTGGTAAACATTGTAAATGAATATCACAGCTGAATGTTGAATCAACACCTTCAGACACTGAACCATATGTTTTAGTGAGTAGCTGGATTTTTCTTAAAATGGCCACAGAATTCCATTCGTTTCTTGAAGATATATCAGAATTAGAAAAGATATACACACTAAACACTATGAAAACTTCAAATGCCATAACAATTCATCTTTCTGAAAGACTTGCTGAGGTCAGCCACAATTCATATTTTTATGCTTTGTTATTCTGGACCACATTACACTAATATTGAAGTTATATGTGATAAATTTGGTCTTAAGTCATTACTTACTTAAATACCTCACTTTACGTCGAAGAGAAAGCTATATCAATGTATCTGTCATATACCTAACCCCTTATTTGATATTGACCATATGGCTTTTTCTGAAGATAAGCTAAGCATTCTCTGATATATGTGTAACTGAACTAGAGTAAGTCCTATATGGGTTTGTCTATTTTCAGTAAGAATAAAAAGGAAATGTGTTTTCATGTGTTCCAAATTTCATGTGTCTTCTCACTTGAGAATGCTGAATGCTTCCTAGTCAATTCAAGAGGACCTTTGCTATATCATTAATGGAATGTTTAGGCCAGATTTTGATAATAATCTATATTTTAATAGACTATTATTATTTAAAGTTTGTATTTTACTACTTATTGGAATTTAAAGTATTTCAATACTTTAATATTTTAATTGGAATTAAAATTTGTATTTTAATTTTGGATACTTTAGTGGATTATGGACCATGGCAATAAAAATTAACTCGGATTTTTCCGTTGTATTTCTGTGGATAAACAGTGTTTTTCCCTTGCCTCAGAGAAATAATATAAATTAATTTGGTGGTCAGCCTTAACAATAGATAAAGTTCTCACTTTTCAAATTAACACAGAAAAGTGGTCACTATTGTATTGTTTAGAGTCAGGTTCTTTCTTTTTCCAGACCTCCATGATACCGATTATAGGATTTTGATTCCAGGCTGTTTTTGATTTCGAATCATGGCTATTTCTTTCTAGTATAATACTGCTGTGCTCCTCGGCAACAGCCTAATTAGCAAGTCATCTGTTGGGGTAAAATAATATTATAATGATTAAAGACTGCAAAACTAAGGGTGAAAATTCTAACATTTAAAAAGAAAATCATTTTAGTCTTTCTGTTTAGATTTATTCCCAAATGACCATTTGGGATGTTTGATATTCTAAATTGCCTGTGATAATCATATTTTTTGGAAAAAAAAACTTTTTACTTATTTGTTAGAATTTGTTTTGTCTATTTACAGAGATACAGAAAGGCAAAGAATGAATCGAAGAACATGTAGCCACAATATAATTACTATTAATAATTCCCCATCTCCTAGAAAGTCAGCATTGTGGTGAACCTAAAGATGTTCTTGATGTTTCATATACAATGAGAGTTCTTTTCAGCTACTTGTGATAGCTCTGAGAACATTTTTTAAAGGAGATACATAATTTTAGTTGCTTTATTTGCTCTATTGGTAACTCATCTATCACTTCTAATTTTTCATGGAAAAGGCTAATCAATGAAAATGCTATTCATAGCTGTTGTAAAATTTTATAAGAGTGGATAGGGTCAGTTGGTCTTCCTCAGAAAATACATAAACATTTTGGCAGTGGTAGATTTACCTTCTTGAATTTAACTTCCTCATATTTCTTGGGCAATCAATCTGTGTTGAGAATAGGGGAAAGATAATAGTTATCTATGTTTCTGTGCTTTGAAATAATTTATGGTAAGTAGACAGGCATCTTGATGTTAACTAGTCTGAGGATGGTGTTAGGCTAGTGTGTATGTGTATTAAGAGCAATAATAGAATTAAGTTCCTATATCAACATGTGATAAATAAAACATTTTAGACCAAATGAAAAAAATTGATTTTCTGAATATAACCCTTCTGTGAAGGTGTGGATTGAAACTGGGTTTCCACTAGGTAACAGTTAACATGTATTTTTGAAAGCAGTGATACATTATCATAATCTAGTCCAGTTGAATAGAAGCCCCTTAATGGTGGTGAATTTGTCCTGTTCACTTCTATTTTTCCAGTGAATAATAGCCATATAATACATATATATTGAATATAAACAAAAGCAAATATATTTAAATGAATAAGCTAAGGAATTATAATCTTGAAATTATGCTTACTGTTATGTAATTTTGCTTAATTTTTTAATCTAATTGAATAAAATTTAAGTACTGTGATAAGTATTAAAGGACTGACGTATGTATCATAAATCTATTTCATTTCTTGCTAAGCAAAATGGTCACATATGACTGGTCATATGTCACATATTGTTATATGACTTTGTTAACAGTTAAACATTTTACACCACATTGTTTGTATGCAGTTTTGTATTCAACTAGCCATTCTTGTTTTCCAAAAATTGGGATTTATTTTGTAGTGTAATTTATAAATTATGTTTTTTTCTAAAAAATGTTTTCCTTTATGCCAAGTGAGGGAGCCATTTGACACCCATAGAGATATAAACTTTGGAGTTTTATGTATTATAGGCAAAGTTTTCATTTGTATTCATATGGTATCACCAAATTGTAAGTTACATGCATTGAGTGCTCTGTGCAGTTCTTAGTTAATTTTATGTGAATTTTAGGAGGTAACATAGGGAATATGAAATGCCATTCTGTTGTTGAAGCAAATGTCTCCCTCCCCCCAAAACTGGAAATTTAGATTAAAATTTGAGCAAGAAATAGGATGATGATTTGCTTTGAGCATCTGTATTTATTCAGCTGTAACAGAAATACTTCATTTCTGTGCTCACTCTAAGGTATCTATTCAGAGTACGTATTTACTGCAATTTCTCTAAGAAAAATGTAGCTTGAAATGGATTCTCAGCTTCCCCATATGTGTGTTATAGTTCTTCATGCAGATAGACATATACAAGGTACCTAAGCAAGTTCTTGCTGATCTATACAGTACCTGCATCCTATCAGGTCATATTTCAGCTCCTATATTTTTGATAAATAGCCTGGCTCTTAAAAAGCTCTGTCCATGGTGCTGAAACCTCTTGTGATGTATGAGCGTGTCTTGCTGATAAATTCTAATGTCAGACTCTCTGTGATAGTGATTCATCAGGTTGTAAAATTTGTGTTTGGGAAACACACTGAATTAGCAAGTTTCATATTTTGTTTGTGGTAAAATTAACAGTTTGTCCTTTTGTATTAAAGAATTCATAACAATTACTTTCAAGCATTGCATTAACAGCTTGGATTTAATTAGATACTGTTAGTGCTATCACAAAATCAAATGTCTACTGTTAACAAATACGTTGATATGACTTCAGTGCCAGAAATGTTTACAGGACAGTGACATGTTGGTAATAAGAAGGAAGCTTCTATAAGAACAATTAAGCAATTGATGATGAACAGTTAAAGTAGCAATTAACAAGGAAGCCTTGTAGAGATAAGAAATTTGCATGTAGAAAGTAAGGCTTATTACTGATGGTGATTTGTTTTTGTTTTTTTTTTTAATAGTTTCAGGATGTTTTATTTGTACATAGATATAGTTTGGGGGGTAGAACTATGGATTTTTGTTTGTAAATATGACTAAAGCCTTAAAAAATCTTGGTAGTTTTCTCCAGGTAAAATTCTTGTATTTTTTGTATAAGAATCTAAGTTATAAATATTAGTATCTCAATGATTCTCGATTTTTTAACCTGCATTCCTTTAGGTGCCTGAAATATAGTCATAGAGAACTGCACTTTTTGTTTTCTTTTATTCTAAATTAGTCTCAGAATCTTTTCATTAGTAAAACAGTACTCTTAAATTTCTGTTTAACTCTGGAACTTCTTCTACTATCAATTCTGTATATCTTAAGATTAAATTTAAAAATTCCAGTCTCAGAAAATTGTAGTCTCCTAAAATTCTAAAATCTATTGTTATCCTGGGATAAAGAACCATCCACCTTGATCATAACTATCTTTAAATCCATACCAACTGGGAAAGTTACTACACAATTATATAAACCTCCTTCTTTGGGGGTCATATAGAACATATTATTTTCTTGCTGTATTTGCAATATAGAAGAGTATTAGGTTATTTGCTTGTTATTGCAGTGTCATTAACTCTTTACAATCACAACAAGATTTGAAAATTACACCTAGATAAGTCCTACTGAGATTTGGTGATATTTTCTACAAAGCAAGCAGCCTAATACTGAGTTACTGCCAATTATTAAAATAAGACTTTCAGTTCCTTAAATACTAGGTTTATATTACATGAACCTAATAATTAAATCTCCAAAAGCTTCTTGTTAAGAAAATCTTTAAGTGAATACACAATTTCCTAGAGGATTTGTTTTTGTCAATAAGGGATTAAGTACAATATTATTATTGCTGTTCAATATTGATAAAGTGCCTTCCAAGATCCATTTTTGTGCATTATAAACATGTAGTTACACCCAGTAAAAGTGTCTTACTCTTAGCCTTCCAAATTTCATTATAGAAAAACACTTTTGAAAACACTGTCATTTAAGTATCTGGTCAGATGATATTTCCCAGAAATTATTCTTTATTTAGAAACAAAAACAAGACAAAAGCAACTGATTTTAATCCAAAATGTATTTTTCTTTATAAAAGAGGTCCACATACTCACTGTGTCTACTCTACCGAATTTGTCCATTTTATTACACCACGTGTCAATTCAAGTTTATCGGGTCACTGCAAAAACTCGTGGCTAATATGTGTAATACAACACAGGAGGAGGTATTGCTCAGTTCAACTATTCTTATACTTAAAAAAAAATACAGAAATGTTTTTGTCCACTTTAACTGTAGTCCAGACAGAAAAGTTACATGAAAGTTCTAGAAAATGGATTTATTTTATTTGGTTGCCACAGTACCCTTTGAAGCCAGTTAATTAAAATGCCAAACTTGTACATATGTCCATTGGTCAGGAGCAGCACTGGTGAAGCTTAAATTTCTTTCTGCAAAGTAATATTTCTCTGCCTTTTTTTTTTTTTTTAAAGTATAACCACAGTCTTGAGTTTTTCCTTGAAGTAGATTTAGTTGGCTGTTTTTAGGACATGTTAGTTGGCACACTGATAACAGTTGCTTTTACTTCCAGTGCTGTACCTTTTTCTTTGCCTGTTTCCCAGAGGTTGATCAGAGGAGGGTAAAGCTCACTGAATGCAAAGGTTGGTTTCTGTATGTAATTCCTTACATAGTTATGTCCACCATCACAGTTGACTTCTTGAGAGAGGAAGCTGAAAAGACATATCACACCAATAATCCCCAGAGAGCCTCCAAGGCAAGCCATAAATGTTGTGGTGTTATTCTTTTCATACTTTTTTTGATCAGGGTCCAAACCTTTTGTGGTGACATTTACACATTGTTTTCTGCTTTTTTGATAGATGGTTGGGAAATCAATACAAATCTTATACTCAGTTGCTGGGTTCAGATGAGTAAGATTATACACCTTGACATCAGATGGTATTCGTGCACTTTGGGCAACGTGGGAATTCTCAGCCTTGACAAAGGCTGTCCACTTAATACTGGATTTGAGAATTTTAGAACTTGCTTTCCAAGACACCAGAACTGAATTGGCCTGAACATCTTTTATTTTAATATTCATGGATCCATTGTTATCCTGGGGAAGAGAGCCATCCACTTTGACCATAACAGACTTTAGGTCAGCACCCACCAGGTTGGTTGCTATGCAGGTATACAAACCCCCTTCTGCTGGGGTGATGCCACTTATCTCAAGCGTGCCTTCAGAATGGACATAGAACTTATTTGTTAGAGTATTAGGCAAGAGTTTTTTACCAGAAGGTGTTATCCAGTAGATTTCAGGCTGCGGCTCTGCAGTAGCTCTACAGTGTAAGGAAACATAACTCCCAGCTTCTAAATCCAGGTTGGAAGGAAAACTCTCAGGAGCTATAAGAGGGAGACAGATTTCCATCATTTCCCTAAAATGCACCTGCCGCACATTCTGGCCTTGGAGTTCGGGCGGGTCCACACAAAACAGTGACTCTGGCTCCATAAATCGAATGTTGGTTTTGTTCATATTAATCCAACGGATGACACAGTCACACCTGATAGGATTGCTGTGTATGCTGATTTCCTTGAGGTTTGGCAGAGATTCCACTGTGCCCTGGTACAGGGCACTAAGGGCGTTGCTGTTAAGCATAAGTGATTCCAGCTTGGGCAGCCGGAAAAATGCATTTGGGTGAATGTAAGACAATCTGGGGTTGTTAGTAGCTTCTATTTTTCTTAAATCTGGTAAGTTATCCACAGCAAGACTGTCGATGGAAATCAGCTCAGGCATATTGTTTATTCCCAACTCTTTTAAGTGTAGCATATTGCTAAAATCTCCCCTCCGTATTCTGTTAATGGGATTTTTATTTAGATCCAAAAATTTGAGGTTTACTGCTTTCTGAAGAGCAACATTGGGCACTTTAATAAGCCTATTGTCATAAAAAGAGATGCTTTCTAAGTTTTCAAGTCCAACCAAGGCGTTATCTGGTATTTCTGTGAGGTTTATACCAGCTATAACCAGACTTCGAAGATTGATAAGAGGCTTAAAGTTCATATCTTTGATTCTGATGATTGGATTTTCCCCAATCATCAGAATCTCCAGATTGGGAAGAGCCTCAAACCACTTACTGTTGATCATCTGCAATCTGTTTGAATTGAGATGAAGTCGAAGAAGATTATGTAGGCCAATAAAGGCTCCTGGTGATATTGTAGAAAGCAAGTTGTGATTAATATAGAGTTCTTGTAAGTTGCTTAGTCCAGACAGACATTTTTCAGGCAGCTCAGTAAGTTTATTTTCTTCTAGGTATACAGAAAGAAGCTGAGGCATCTTTTTTACGTTAATGTTGGTGACTGAAGATAAATTGTTTTGAGATAAGTCCAGGCCAGTAAGGTTTACTGGAAAGTCTATGGAGTATTCAATTTTTGCAATATTGTTAGTCTGTAGTAGCAGAATCTGTGTGTCAGCAGGCAGTCTGGCTGGGAAATTCGAAAGACCTAAATCATTACAATCCACTGTAGATGCCTCCATATAAATGGATCGAGGTGTAAACCAGGGCCGGATTTCACATGTACATAACTGTGGGCAATCTGATTTTTTATCTACAGCTTGTACTAGGGTAGTGATAGCTAGGCCAAGTAGCACATGAATTTGGAGTGGCAGGTCCTTCATCTTAGCTTTCTTCTTCAGAAATTTAATGGGCCCTTAAGGATTCCACAGTCACTGCTCGTAAGATCAGTAAGAGCTGATTGATAAAAAAAATAGTTGCTTTTGTCAAATGATGAATGCCCGAGAACGGCAAAGACTTTCTTCATGGAAATAAGTGCCAGTGCCACAGTTGCATTGTCCAGAAAGGCCATGCATATTGGAGAAAAGGCTTCTATCTCCTTTATGATAGGATATGGATATAACTTTTGAAGATGGAGTATGTATAGATGGTCACAGGAAATTAGGCAATTCATTTATTTAGGAGTATAATATTCACATCCCATGCTTGTTCAGTACTTGCAGGAATAGCAGCAGCATGATGCTAACTATAATAAAATATAAAAGAAAAAAGAAAGATAATTAGTCCAAAGGAAAAAAAAACAATACCCATTAACTAATTATGATTCTTATATATAATAGTCTTATTTTACAGTTAATTCAATATGTTTTGATGACCTTATTCCCTGTTATAACTGCCCTTAATAGTAATTGACCCAGACATTGGACAGGCTGAGAAAATGTATCTTTAGAAGACTTAAATTACATTAAACATAAAGAATTTTTCTCTGTTTTTCAAATCTTTGCTTGTTTTATTGCTTGTTATTACAAGCTATTATTTGATGTTCTATTTGACAATTACGGTGGGGAGGGGAGAAAACCTTTCAGTGATGGCTTTTTTATTTTCTCTTAGAGAGGCAAAATTAAAAGGTTATAGATAAATAATAAATAAATAATGCTGTTCAGTTAAAAATCAAATGAGTGAGTCTGTGATTCCTCGGGTTTCCAGGAGATGACATTTAGAAACAAAATTATAAAATGATGTAGAAATTGTGGTATTTAGCTGAATTTTCCATTTTCATTCATACTTCTTTCCAAAGGCTCCTTTGTATAAAGTGACTTGAATTTTGTAGTCTTTGGAAAAGATTGTCTAACTTGCTGTAGATGCATTTGTATATTGTCATGCTGAGTTGAAATTCAGATTAATGTTAGACTGTTTGATTATCCCCCGAAAATAACTTACATTCCATTAGTTACAACAGTGAAAAAGTAACTTTATCACATCAGTAAAACAGGCGCTTAGCTATACCTTCTTTTAAACGGTTACTGATGTCTTTGTTGTAATAATAAGCAACTGCAAAGCCAAGTTGCAAATTTGATATGTTCTATATTATAAAATACCCCACAACGTTCAGATGTTCACTCCTCCTGTTATACTGCCGGTGAGTTCTCCCTGCAAATGTACAGGACAGCTGGAGCATGGCTGCCCTGTTCATTCTGAGACTTGTGCCTACCAGGAATAACTGTGAATACTGTTCTTTCATCTCTGCCCAGTATTGACATTCATAATGGCATTGCTCACTGACTCTAACATGGGTGTTTCAATAACAGAGATAAATATATTTGGAGATATGGCTTCCACAGAGAGACAAAACTTTTTAATTTAATTTTAAAAATTCCTTAGCTTTAAAACTTGTGAAAAATTTACAGTTTTAAGTCACATCTTATCCTCATCGTATCCACTAAGACATCTGATAAAACTGGATCATGAAGCTTAGATAACTATTAAGTTATCCTGAATTAAGTATCTTTTTAAAAATTACTTCACCTATTTAATGATCAGAATTCCTTTTTTTATAAAATAGTCTTCAGATATTATTACTGTTAATTTGTTTTAAGTAGGCTCTAAGCCCCTTGAAAGAATTTAATGCAACTGTTTCTTCCCTGAAGATGCCTTATAAATCCTTAGACATCCATCATCTGGGGTCCCTCCTCTTTTTCTCCGTGTTTCTTGTCATCTTCTGCCATTCTCCAGCATGCAGCCTTTTCTCTGCCTATAGAACTGGAGATGCCGCAACTTCTCTCTGCCTGGATTGCCTGTTTCTTTGTTTTAAGTTAATTCTTGCTCTTTTGTCAATCTTCAGTTCAAGCATCACCTCTCTAGGAAGCGTTCATATAACTCCTCCTCCCAAGTTGTACTTAGCTTCCTGCTGGTACAGAGTGGTTCCAGGACCCCATCACATATCTCTGTTAGAATTTTTAGTTGATGTTCTCCTTCATCAGACACTCACTTCCTTTCACGCCTGAGATCTGCCTGATTTTGCAACCCCAGCTACTGGGCATGATGATTAGAACACAGTAGATGCTCAAGAAAGGTTTTCAGTGAACTGAGATAAATGAATTACATAAATGATTTATGAATTAATAAATATATATACATCTTTCTATATGAATATACAACCAACTTAAGCAGCCTGGTTTAATTTCCTAATTTCAAATCTAGCCGGTTTAATGCACATAAATCTACTATACGGAATATGTGTTAGCTTTATTGCTAAAATTCAAGGTTTAAATTTTAATACAAAAGAACTAGATTTTAAAGAAAAGTCATCTAATATTATATGTTAGTTGATTCCTTAATTTATTCAGTCAAAATTTCATGAACACTTATTATGTGCCACTTTGGGTTAATAGTTTGAGGATAAAAGGATGACTTAGATATGATTTCTTCCCTTCATAAGCTTTCAGTCTTTCAAGGGTGACACAAGTAAATAGGAAGAGGTACCAGGATAGAATTTGAAATAGAAAGCTATTGCATCTCTATTTTCAAAATGAAGAAAAGGCCTAGGTACAAAGTATAAAAGATATTTCAGTGTGTTGCCACAAATGTTAATAACTCAGTTGCAAACCGAGCAATCATAATTTTGACCAATTAATCAGTTAGATCCAGTTTCTCTAGCAAAGTGAAAGTGAAATCGCTCAGTTGTGTCCGACTCTTTGCGACCCCATGGATTGTAATCTATCAGGGTCCTCTGTCCATGGGATTCTCCAAACAAGAATACTAGAGTGGGTTGCCATTTCTTTCTCCGGGGGATCTTCCCAACCCAGGGATCGAACCCAGGTCTCCCGCATTTCAGGCAGATGCTTTACCATCTGAGCCACCAGGGAAGCAAAGAGAAATCTATATTCTTTATGTTAACTACAGGATTAGAAATGAGTCTGAGTGAACTCCGAGAGATGGTGATGAACAGGGAGGCCTGGCGTGCTGCAATTCATGGGGTCGCAGAGAGTCGGACACGACTGAGCGACTGAACTGAACTGAACTGAAGGGGGTCTTAAGCTAATGCCATTTTTTGTTTTAAAATTTTTGTGTTTTTTAAAATTTATATTTACCTTTAATTAGAAACCCTTTTCTAACCTCATTTCATCATTTTGGCATAGTCATATGCCAAAAACAACCAAATCTGAACTACATTTATTCTGTAAGCTTTTGAAAATAAAGAGTTCTAAAAGTAGTGAACACATTTGCGTTTTATTTTTCCAGGTCTGTAGGAAGAAATTGTCAGTATGGGAAGTACAACAGAGGATATGTAAATTGTGCCTTTATTGTAATATTGATTTTTTTCTCATGTCTTTGGAAACGATGATGATACTTTCACTAATGGATTATTTGGCATGGATTGTTTGCAGGATAGTAAAGCAGTAATAACATCTTACATATTAGTGCTTTGCAGTTTTCAAAGACCTTTGATATCCATTGTTTATTTTATGTTAATAATGATCTTGAAACAGATTGCAGAGGGATTTTAACCATTGTTGTTGTTTTTTGACAATGGTATTGACTATCTGTCTGGAATCACACAGCTAATAATTGATGAGGAGGAGTTAGAACCCGGGCTTTATCTTTAGGCCTGGAGCTCTTTCTGGTAAGACATGTTGCCTATACATGTAAACATGTGATGAAATCATATTGACAAAGGTAGTGCAGTGATTTATTTCTTAGCATGGGCTGGCATTACCTTTGTCTTCAGCTTTTCAAATTTAGAATATTAATATTATCAATCTACTAATAGTGAGCAGGATGTGGTCCACACTAACCAGACTCCCAAGAGACAAGATCCAAACCCCAACACATTACAGTGAGAATAATACCTGAATCTGCCAGTCAGTGCTTTTGCTTCATTTAAAAAATATACTTGGCAGTACAAATTATGAACCTGCACTTTGTGAATATAGAGTCGGGGCAGGGAATTTAGGTTAGATTTCTTATTGTCATCAGAAATGATAGTCTGACATGCTTGCTTTAGTAAAGAGCATATATCATCACAGGAAACTGAACCTCTTGAGCCTCATGGCCTTTAGCATGGCCTCAGCCCCCAAAAGCTTATTGTGGGAAACTTTTTCCAGATTTATTCTTGGTCACTTCTCATCTGTGTCATGATAATTATTTATTACACTTCTTTTTCTCCTTACTTGCCATAAAATTATTA
>SJYV01033749.1:1413911-1429884 GCA_006410875.1 Neotragus pygmaeus
GGGGATCTTCCCAACCCAGGGATCGAACCCAGGTCTCCCGCATTTCAGGCAGATGCTTTACCATCTGAGCCACCAGGGAAGCAAAGAGAAATCTATATTCTTTATGTTAACTACAGGATTAGAAATGAGTCTGAGTGAACTCCGAGAGATGGTGATGAACAGGGAGGCCTGGCGTGCTGCAATTCATGGGGTCGCAGAGAGTCGGACACGACTGAGCGACTGAACTGAACTGAACTGAAGGGGGTCTTAAGCTAATGCCATTTTTTGTTTTAAAATTTTTGTGTTTTTTAAAATTTATATTTACCTTTAATTAGAAACCCTTTTCTAACCTCATTTCATCATTTTGGCATAGTCATATGCCAAAAACAACCAAATCTGAACTACATTTATTCTGTAAGCTTTTGAAAATAAAGAGTTCTAAAAGTAGTGAACACATTTGCGTTTTATTTTTCCAGGTCTGTAGGAAGAAATTGTCAGTATGGGAAGTACAACAGAGGATATGTAAATTGTGCCTTTATTGTAATATTGATTTTTTTCTCATGTCTTTGGAAACGATGATGATACTTTCACTAATGGATTATTTGGCATGGATTGTTTGCAGGATAGTAAAGCAGTAATAACATCTTACATATTAGTGCTTTGCAGTTTTCAAAGACCTTTGATATCCATTGTTTATTTTATGTTAATAATGATCTTGAAACAGATTGCAGAGGGATTTTAACCATTGTTGTTGTTTTTTGACAATGGTATTGACTATCTGTCTGGAATCACACAGCTAATAATTGATGAGGAGGAGTTAGAACCCGGGCTTTATCTTTAGGCCTGGAGCTCTTTCTGGTAAGACATGTTGCCTATACATGTAAACATGTGATGAAATCATATTGACAAAGGTAGTGCAGTGATTTATTTCTTAGCATGGGCTGGCATTACCTTTGTCTTCAGCTTTTCAAATTTAGAATATTAATATTATCAATCTACTAATAGTGAGCAGGATGTGGTCCACACTAACCAGACTCCCAAGAGACAAGATCCAAACCCCAACACATTACAGTGAGAATAATACCTGAATCTGCCAGTCAGTGCTTTTGCTTCATTTAAAAAATATACTTGGCAGTACAAATTATGAACCTGCACTTTGTGAATATAGAGTCGGGGCAGGGAATTTAGGTTAGATTTCTTATTGTCATCAGAAATGATAGTCTGACATGCTTGCTTTAGTAAAGAGCATATATCATCACAGGAAACTGAACCTCTTGAGCCTCATGGCCTTTAGCATGGCCTCAGCCCCCAAAAGCTTATTGTGGGAAACTTTTTCCAGATTTATTCTTGGTCACTTCTCATCTGTGTCATGATAATTATTTATTACACTTCTTTTTCTCCTTACTTGCCATAAAATTATTAAACAATAGATTATTGCTAGACATTTGATTATTAGACTGTTTCCTTACTAGATATAAGATTATTAGGTTGTTACTTTCTAAATTATGAGATCATTATTATTATTGTTAGAAATTATGTTCAGCTTCCTTTTGATATGATTATATTAGTGTATTTGATTGATTGATTAGTACCTAGGCCAGTATATATGTCATTAAACAAATGTTTGCTACATGATAATTCACAATTATCTTTCTATAACTTGTGTTAGATGATAGCATATGGACTAGTGATTAAAATGACTTTTTGTCCTTAAGTAACTTACAACACACAAAAAAAGTGGTTAAAATCCCTCTGTAATCTATTTCAAGGTCATCACCCAAAATGCAGGAGACCCCAGTTCGATTCCTGGGTTGGGAAGATCCGCTGGAGAAGGAATAAGCTACCCACTCCAGCATACTTAGGCTTCCCTTATGGCTCAGCTGGCAGAGAATCTTCTGGTGATGTGGGAGATCTGGGTTCAATCCCTGGGTTGGGAAGATCCCCTGGAGAAGGAAAAGGCTACTCACTCCAGTATTCTGACCTGGAGAATTCCATGTACTCTATAGTCCCTGAGGTTGCAAAGAGTTGAATATGACAGAGTGACTTTCACTTTCAACTTACAATTAGCAACATAGAAAAAAAAAAAAAAAGAGGAAAAGATATGCCCCCAGATTTTTATAGAATTTTTTTCTTATTGTTTGACAGAAAGTAGAAATATCACAGTTATACTGCAAAGTTTCCATTGGGAAAACAGAAAATGGTTCATCTTACTAATACCAATTTAAAAACATAGCTGGACTTTAGGTACACCTTAGCTTTATCAGTGAGAAAATGGTGTTTGTTGGTGGCAATTTTGAGACTTGGGCTAGATAGCAATTACATTAGTGACATTGATTTTAGGAGAGTTTGTCATTTGTTCTTTATATGCATTGGTGTAAAAATTTTTTGTTTTAATTAACAAACTAGTTATGTCATTAAAAAATAAATAGAGCAGCATCCCATCTTCACTTTTTTGAGAATTTTAATGTATGTGCCCTAAATCCTCTTATTTTTATCCTTCTTCTCCCTCATCTTTCCCTCTGTTTTTCCTTTTTGAATATATTGGAGTAAAAAGAGAAACTCTGAAAAATTTTTTCAAACTTAGAAAACTTGTATTATACAGTTATTGATATACTTAATTTTCTATACTCCATCAATTTGCTTGGATTTTTTTTTTCTCTTAAGGAATAGGAAAAGTATACTTGAAAATATCAGCATTTCAAGTTAGGTTTAAAGATTTAAGACTGTTGCTTGAGAAGATGATCTGGAACATTGTATTGAGACTAAGATATAATAACCCTTCAAATAAATACTTTATGATGGATGAATGTATGAATGGATGGATGTTTATAAAGTATATAACATATAGATAAAACATTGTCCTTCTCTTCTTCAAAATAAAGTAAGCCATATGCAATAAAACTTAATAATTGTAGATACATCTTCATTAAATGATTTCCTGTTGTTAGTGTACGCATCATATATATGGTCATACCTAGGAGCTAAGAACCAATTGATACTTAACTATTGCTCATTTCAGTTGCTTTTTCATTTAAAGCTTCTTTTGTAAGGTCTTGTCTATACTTCCTTTTAGTTTTAAAGGCAACAGAATCTTCCATATAGGGTGGGATGATTTGGGAGAATGGCACTGAAGCATGTATACTATCATGTAAGAAACAAGAGGCCGGTCTATGTTCGATGCAGGATGCAGGATGCTTGGGGCTGGTGCGCAGCGATGACCCAGGGAGACATTGTGGGGTGGGAGGTGGGAGGGGGATTCAGGATTGGGAGCTCGTGTACACCTGTGGTGGATTCATGTCGATATGTGGCAGAGCCAATGGAGTATTGTGAGGTAAAATAAAGTTTTAAAAAAAATAATAATAAATAAAAATTGATACTTTAGGACCAAAAAAAAAAAAAAAANAAGGCGCCGGTCTATGTTTGATACAGGATGCAGGATGCTTGGGGCTGGTGCGCAGCGATGACCCAGGGAGACATTGTGGGGTGGGAGGTGGGAGGGGGATTCAGGATTGGGAGCTCGTGTACACCTGTGGTGGATTCATGTCGATATGTGGCAGAGCCAATGGAGTATTGTGAGGTAAAATAAAGTTTTAAAAAAAATAATAATAAATAAAAATTGATACTTTAGGACCAAAAAAAAAAAAAAAATGGTTTCCTGCCTCATGGATACCATGTTCTGGAAAAATTTTAATCCACTGAGAAAACAAAAAATAAAGTAAAGGTAAGCTGTAATTGAATCTTATACAATTTCAGAATACAGTGTTAGTGAAATGTCACCAGGAATGAAAACTGACATCTCAATGAAATGTATTATATCAAGGCTCTTTTAAATGACTTGAATGAATGACTCATACAAGTCTAAAGGCAAACCCTATTAGAGTTTACCATCTATCTACTTTTTCATTTATTCTTCCATTCAGTCTTTCAGTAAGTATTTGCTGAGAGCCTACTGCATCAGTCAATGTGCTTTCATTTCTAGTCATTACATTTCATAAGATTTTTAAGAATTGAAAGATTAAAAGTGACTTTTCTTTGACAAAGTGTAGTTGGCAGTGTATGTAAGGCCTTTTTTGGGGTTGGAAAATTCAGAAGACTTTTAATTTTTTAATTTAAAATTCATTTTAAGATGTAATTTTTCTCATAGTATCTTTATTTTTTTTTTCTGTTGGCTTCCCCATGTCATTTTTGCCTGATATTCGGGAGAATAGCACTGAAACATGTATATTATCATATGTGAAATGGATCACCGGTCCAGGTTTGATGCATGACACAGGATGCTCAGGGCTGGTGCACTGGGATGACCCAGAGGAATGGGATGGAGGGGAAGGTGGGAGGGGGGGTTCAGGTTGCGGAACACATGTACACCCGTGGCAGATTCATGTCAATGTATGGCAAAACCACTACAATATTGTAAAGTAATTAGCCTCTAATTAAAATTAATTAAAAAAAATTTTTTAAGTATTTTATATATTTTAAATAATATGTGCAAATAAGACTCTGACCAGCAGAGTAAAAGCTCCCAGTTTTGGCCATTAAAAGAAAGCAATTTTAAGAATTCTTATATCTTAAGGACATTTTTTAATATTTGTGGACACTCATAACTTTAGATTTCTTCAAAATAAAAATAGAAATAGTTTCTAGCTATAATTATATATGGAAGTTTTGAGACCAAGAACTATTTTTTCCTTGGTAAAAAGATCTTAATTCTTTAGCTTCTTCTATTTTTCTACGTTTCTGAAACATTGACCAGACACCTCCTTTTCGGCAGACACTGTTGTAGCCACTACAAAGTCAACAATAGATAAGATAAATTGTCTGTTCACCAAGTTCTCAGTTATTGAAAGAGAAAAGAGCAGAGGATGCTGCACTGTAGAGCTGACTTGTTGTAACAGTAGTATGTGCACTGCTCTGCAGATACACAGAGGAGGAGGAATTCCCGGGCCTCTCTACCCAGCACGAGTTAACTCGAGTCTTCTGTATTCTTTTATAGTACTTATAAAAACTCAGCTGAAGTAGTGGGGAAACACGTGGGTAAGGAGATTTAATATCCAGTGTCTTTCAGGTGAATTTTTACAGTCCCAAAGCTTAAGAACAAAGTGTGGCTTCTTCCCCGTACCTCATTATGTGTATTATAAAGACGGCACAGTCTGAAGAAGCAAAGCATTTGGGTGCTTAAGTTCAAAAATTGTTAAAGATAGGAGGTTGCTATGGCTACATTAAAGCCCAGTTTTTCCTTTTCTTCTATAGCAAATTCCTAGCTAAGTTCATTTGTGTAAAGAACTTAAATTCTATTCTCCCATTTTCTGACTTTACATTCCTTTGTTGTAAGACTCAGTCTTTCTTCAATTCTAATTGAAGGTTCTGTATCCCAAAGGTATTGTTGGACTACACCAAATGCATCCCTATAAAAGGTTATTATTATTTTTTTCTTGAGAAATATTTATTTTCCAGTTTTTCAGAACATAATTGTTCTCTGTCAACATTCAGGGAGTGGATAATGGTGACTATTTAGAGCAGTTTAATGAATGCCAACTTAAAATATTTAGATGTTAATAAAAAATTGATAAATGGGAAGAAAATTTGCTTTGCATTATGAAATATGGATCAAGTTTACTAGGTGATTGTATACTGAGGACAGGGCATCTCACTTTCCTATGCCTCAAGTTATTGATCATTAGAATTTAGAAAATGGTTGTATGATCATTAAGGTTTTTTTCATATTCTAAGCTTATTGATACTACTCTGAACATAAAAAATATTTTTAAAAATAGCCGTGGGTAAACAGTTTTAACCTTTGTATTTAATCGATCACTTGTTTATAGTCACTGCTGTAGTTCTCTCTCTTAAACACAGTAGGATCACTGAATTTTAGTCATTATGGGTTTTTTTTTTTTAATGCTATCAGATTGATTATCTGCCATTATTTCTATTTCATTTTATATTTATATCTAGTCAGTAAATGAAGAAGAGAGTTACTTTAGTCATCATATCGAGGTACACTAACCACTGGGTAAGTAAATTGCCTGAATTAGGTCCCTTGATGGAATAAATGAAGCAAAAATGAGTTGCTACTAACTATTAATATTGGTATATGAACAATATATGCCTTATGATGATTTTTTTTTTGCTAATTTGAAGGATATGGATTTTTAATAATGTCAAAGTTTCAGCCAGCTCAGTAAACTTAGCATCATATTAAATTAGTGTATTTTTGATGTCATAGAAATTTTGAGCTAGAAATGGGCATAGAGATCTATTGATTCTCAACCTTATCTCAGTTATGAAACCCTTTGTTCAAATAATGTCTAACCTAGACTCACAGTAGGTCAAACATAGGAAAGAAGATCTATTCTGATTAACATGCCAGGTGGATGGTGGAGGAGAGTCAGATTTGTGGAAATATTTAAATGCCACCCAGTCTGGTTTTACATCTGATCCTGAAGAGGCTCCAAAGGCCGTGGTTTTCTGAACCATCTATTGCATCCTCTCTTAGAAATGAGGTAATGAAGGTCCTCAGAGGTGAAATGACTCAGGCAAAGTGGTTCATTCTAGAAGGGTGTTGAAAACCTGCAGAGACCTTAGTGGCTCAAGTAGTAAAGAATCCTCTTGCAATGCGGGAGATGCGGGTTCAATCCCTGGGTCGGAAAGATTCCCTGGAGAAGGAAATGACAACCCACTTCAGTTTTCTTGCCTGAGAAATCCCATGGACAGAGGAGCCTGGTGGGCTACAGTCCATGGGGTCCACGAGGCTGCAAAAGTCATGACTGAGTAACTAAGCAGTAACAAATATGTTCTTAGACATGACTGAGTGACTACCACTGTGACTTTGACTTAGGCATTCTTTCTAATGCAAATTCCCCCACTGTCATCTCAGTCTAGGGACCTACCACAGTGAGGTCTCTCTTCCTTGAAGTGAAGTGAAAGTCACCCAATCGCGTTCGACTCTTTGCGACCCCCATGGACTGTATAGTCCATGGAATTCTCCAGGGCCAGAATACTGGAGTGGGTAGCCTTTCCCTTCTCTAGGGGATCTTCCCAACCCAGGGATTGAACCAAGGTCTCCCACATTGCAGGTGGATTCTTTACCAACTGAGCCACAAGGGAAGCCCTTGGCCTTGACTGACTCTTAATTGGCCTTCGTCCTTTCAAGGTGGGAAGGATACCTAAGTGTGTTATGATAGCACCGAGTCTCCAAGGTAATTAGGANGTCTCCCACATTGCAGGTGGATTCTTTACCAACTGAGCCACAAGGGAAGCCCTTGGCCTTGACTGACTCTTAATTGGCCTTCGTCCTTTCAAGGTGGGAAGGATACCTAAGTGTGTTATGATAGCACCGAGTCTCCAAGGTAATTAGGAGCTGCATAAGGGATGGGGCAAGGAAGAAGGATGTGCTCTGGAGAAGAGCGGCTGTGGTAGGAGCAGTTAGTAACAACACATCAATGGCAAACATGTCCCATGTAGTACTGCTCTTATGCCTTATATAAACTGCCACAGGTATTCCTCATGTCATCTCTTTTTGTAGACTCTGACGTCATTCTTCATTAAGGCCAAAGAGGTTACATGACTCTTTGGAAAATAAGTTTATTCCTCCTCAGATTCAAGTCCCTATTTTGCCTCTAATCCACTGCTAAATTAATTAAACACAGAGGCCATTAACTGATAGGACTCCTATTTTGCAGTGGCCTTTGTAAGCAAACCCAAATCTAAGCCTGTAAATGCTTCAAGGTTACAAAATCAAAGGACATCAAGGAAAATAGCTAATCAGACTTTAAGCTACAGCCAATCATCCCTTTCTTTGCTTCTACATTTTCTCTCTTAAAGCCTCTCTCTGAGTTCCTGCCAATGGGGCCTCCTAACCACTTCCAGTTTGACTCTACTCTATTCAAATTGATTTTTGCTCAGATAAAGTCTTAAAATCTCAATATTCCTCAGTTAATCTTATACTACCACTGAGCCCTCATCCATGGAATTCTCCAGGCAAGAATGCTGGAGGGATTAGCCATTCCCTTCTCCAAGGGATGGGTCTTCACAACCCAGAGATCAAACCTGGATCTCCTTTATTGCAGGCAGATTCCTTATCATCTGAGCCATCAGGGAAGACCACTGAACTCTACTTTGTCCCAAATGTTTACTAATATAGCACCACTCATCTTAGTAACTATTCAGAAATTTATTTCCTACAACTGGATGAGCACACTGACTTTTGTTGTTATTTATTTCTCCTTCTTTGATAGAAAAGTTTTACTCAGAGGAAATACAGAAGGCAGTTGAATGGTACAGAAGGGGAGCTAGAATAAGCAAAACTTATTTTCTAAGCCTAAATTTGCTGTGTGGTTCAGATAAATCATATTACTCTCTGAGTCTTAGTTTCCCACAAAATGTGGATTTTGGACATTTTCATTATTATTTCCAAATTGATAATGTTCTGGGATATCCCTTAAAGGGTTCTTATAGAGTCACTGTTATAAAGAAGTTCCCTTTATAGGCAAAATTATTTTTGTTATTGTATACGCCTTATGTACTAAAATGCATATGATGAATCCCATATATTTAATTGGTACTATCTCTGAGGATGATTTCCTTAGATTCTTATATTTTGAGAATCTCAAATCATCTATTTTCAAACTGGCTAAAATGCTCTTTTGAATTATGATAGGAATAGCTGTAGCTAAAAAGTAGGGAAAAAAGAGATTTGATATCATTTTGTGTCCTTGTCATATCCTGGACCTTCTGTTTGAACAGAGAATATTAGTGCAACTCTTAAAACAAGTCATATACTATTTTCATACCTCATGAAACTAGGCTCAGCTGACTCCCTTAGATTTAAATGTAATCCTTGCAATGAATTTCTTTTAGAGAAACCAGGAACAACTTAAATAGCACAAGTCTTTTTTTTCCCTGTAAATCTTAAAATATTCTTTGGGCAGATTTTGAGAGAGTCTTTGGACTTTTTATCTTGTGTCTTCTGCTGTTTTCAGAATTTGGGGATTGTGCTATGTGGGGAAATCCATAGGGATAAAGTAAAAAAAGGATCAAGATCATTTTCTTTAAAAAATAATTCCCAACATGGCACCCCCAAACAGCAGATCTGTGGAAGCTTGTTATAGCATAGCCAGAATCAGGAAGGATAATTCATAGTGCAGAAATTCCTTGTTTGTAATATTCTTTTAGAGAGTGAGGAATGCCATCTGAGTCTCAGAAAGGTTTCATATTGGTGTAGTGATTTCTGTATATTTATAAATAATAGCTTGTTGTGATACTGTAATTTCTCATCTTGAAAAGGATTCTGATTTGTATTTATTTTTAATTATAGTTTTTGCTCAACTGAGCACTGCATTAATAGCATTATATGTGAGGTTGATTTTTGTATGTAATTAGCAAAACAAATGATATTTCTAAGCCAGAACTTGTTCTGTTTGATTATGCTTCTATTTCTTCTATGAGAATAACTCCATGTATTCAGTTCAGTCACTCAGTCATGTCTGACTCTTCGCGACCCCATGAATTGCAGCATGCCAGGCCTCCCTGTCCATCACCAACTCCCAGAGTTCACNATTAGGAGTCCTTTAAACAACTGAAATTTACTTGTACATCTAAAGCCAAAACACTAAGTCGGGTACCTTGGTTTTAGAGTTCACTTTTTAAATGAAAAAAGAAAAATATGTCTTAAAAAGAAAGCAAGATTTCCTCATTTGCTGTTTACTAATTTTTAATGAGCTCCTAACAGATCATCTATTGTAACCTTATTCCACTTTTTCTCACAGATCAGACAGAGGCTCAGAGATAGTTACTTTAGCACATGGTACCTGTGTTAATGACAGTCTCACACATCAATCCTTCTAGCAGTGAACTCCTATTGGTTCAAAAGAGATACAGACTAACCCCTGCGTTCATTTTACGAAATAACAGTAGAGAGTTCTATTTAAGGAGAATACTTTCCTCACTAATCTAGATATTCTATGTTAATCCAACCTTTGAATCAATCATGAACACAGTTTTACAAAAGCCTGAGAGCCTCAAGGTTTGGTGTTTATTGAATTCAGAAGTCTGGCAGCTGCTACTTTTCCTAATAACCTCACTGTCAATAGCAACAAGACACCTCTAGAGCCAGGAGCTCTCATTCAGTTTTTAAGGAAGGACAGAAGTCTTTGTTTTTTCACACATAAAGCCAGATGGAATTCTGCAAGTTCTAGAAAATCCTTTAAGGTAGGTATGATTCTCACAAAAGCATATAGGAATATTTAGTACCTCCAATTAAAATATCACATGCTTCAAAATATAATGCCCTTTTAAAATAGTTAAAAAACAATACAAAACTGAAGAGCTCTAAGTCTACTAAGTAAGCTACACACAGAATGTAAATAAACCTAGACAACAAAAAATCTGAAACTTAACTAAAAACACTTAATATCACTACAACAGATCAACAAATTGTAATACAAAGCATAAAGACAACACCATGCCATCAAAGGGAAGTTATCTAAAAGTCAGTGTGAACAATACCTCCTAGAAATGAGTAACTTATATTTCAACTTCAAATAAAAGGTGAAAAAATTTCTTAATTGCCAAGTAGGTTAACCTTTTCCTTTAATAACTGAGAAACAACAAAAGGTAACTTGGTGATTTTAGATTAAAAAAGGAAAAGAACAAGTTCACAGAATTCTTTCATGAGAATCCAGGTGCTGGTAAAACATGTGCAAGAGTACAGATAAAACACAAAGAGCCTACTTGCTTTATTTCATCTTTAAGTTAAAACCTTATCTGTCACAGTAAATGAAATAACTGCCTGCCAAGCTACATGAAACTACATGCTTTCTTATAGGGATTGTTCACAGCTTTGTAACCTGAAGGTCACTGCCCTGTAGCTTTCAACTTACAGCACTTAGAACTTCATCTCTGTGCCCTTCTACACCTCCAAATATTGCCACCAGAGTGTCCGTTTGGATATTCCATAATCGTAAAGCATGATCTAGTACAGACATAAAAAAATTAACATAAACTTTTATCATTCATTTACTGTGGACTTTTAATATCTCTTTAAAGAAAAAACTACCAAAGTTTGGACTTAACTCATTCACAGTAATGACTAAGAAGGAATCCATATCATATAGGAACTTAAAATATTTCTATTACTTGTAGATTTAACTAGGTATGAGTTCAAACTTTCAAGGATACTAGTTTTCCCCTCTACCATACCCCCATTTACAAATTGAAGAGGACAAAGTAGATTTATAAGATCTCTACAGTAAATCTAAAAATATGATTGAAACATACACATATTGGGACATTATTTAGAGTATTATGGACCTTTCAAAAATTCTATAACTATAATCTGAGCAATCTCATTTTCCACTGAACATCAGCAACAAAATAAATAGAAAGCAATATTGATAAATACCAAGCAGAGTTTGAAATATAACAATGTCTATACTGTGTAATATTAACATATTATACAACATATTGTTAGTAGTGGAAATAAACATTGCTACAAAAATGATTTCTTTTTGTAGCAATGATTTCAATCTGCATCCAAGTTTTTGTGCAGACATTTACATTTCTCTTGAAGATACACCTACCTAGGAGTGTAATTCTATGTTTAGCTTTTTAAGGAACTGCCAGTTTGTTTTTCAATGTTTTACATGTTTTCAATTGTTTTACATTCCTACCAGCAATGGATGAAGGGGTTCCATATTTTACTGTCTTTTTGACTGCAATCATCCTAGTAGGTGTGAAATGGTATCTCACTGTATTTTTGATTTGCATTTCCCTAATGATTAACAATACCCACTCCAGTGTTCTTACCTGGAGAATCCCAGGGATGGGATAGCCTGGTGGGCTGCCATCTATGGGGTCGCACAGAGTCAGACACGATTGAAGTGACTTAGCAGCAGCAGCAATGATTAACAATGAGTGCTTTTCCATGTGCTTATTGGACATTCTTGACTATTCTTTCAAAAGATGTCTACTTAAAGCCTTTGTTTGCTTTTAATTTGGTGTCTTTTTATTACTGAACTGTCTGACCTCTTAAGTCCCTTATTAGATACACACTTTGCTTTTTTTTTTTTTCCCCTGTATGTTGTCTTTTCCTTTCTTGAGAGTTTTACTTGCAGAAAAATTCCTGTTCATTTTGAAAAGCTGTTTGAAAAATGCTCTAACACAATGGGGGAAGAGCAAGATTAAGAAACTGTGATATTAAGAACAAGTAAGGCATTATGGTCTGTTACCTGTAAAAGAGTATCTGAGCCCAGTTACTGTTAGCCCAGTTACTGTTATTAACAGAAGAGAAAAAGTTATCAGCTCTCTTCTTAGGTGTCTATTTCCAAACAAGCCTTGATAGTTGAAAAATCACACTGAAATATTTTTCATGTAAGAGTTTTAATTTGAGGATATCTTTTAATATGGGGGTTAGGTTATAGGTGTGATAGCTGGTAAGAATACATTTGACTAGAATAATAATGTAGAAATGAAAAGAGAAAGGGCAATAAAAAACACCATGTAGAAATAAGAACAACTCAAATCACTTTAGAGAGCTCAGAAATGTAAGAATGATTCAGAGGCCTGTCTGAACCCAAAATAAACTTACAATGCCAACACAGGCATACAGAGCAATATCTCTTTGTAAGGAAGGAAAACATTTACAAGAGCTTACGCTGGATAACAGCATTTTAAGGAATCCTGTAGGGAATCTTTTATAAAATAGAAGCTTTACAGAGAGAGAGGCAAAAAAAAGCATCATGGATTTTCAGATCACTATTTCTTATTACATGGTTGGAAAGCATCAGGGATTTGCTAGACCACCTTCAAACTATTAAAAATGTTGCAACTTCAGTGACCTGCCATTAAAATTAGTACAGTTTAGTATGATAATTCAACTGAGGATAAAGTTCTAGAACTATCATAATGCAATATGATAAATAAGGGTAACACACACCTAACCCTCAGTGTCAATTATTTTATCTACATCTTACAGGAACAGTGTACTTCATGGTCCCATTCTCCAGTTCTTGGTTTGGGGATCTAATGTAGCCCAAAATTTTTCTAAAACTTATTTCTTTTTAAATTTGGAAATTTCCCTTAGTTTGTCCCAAAGTCAAACAAAACAAAACAAAACAAAACAAAACCCAACTCACTCCCAAATAAATACAACTATACAAGGAAATATTTGTTTCTCTTACCTTTACTTACTGACAGGAGAAGATTTGGATCTCTTGGGTGGAATTTCAGCTCATTGATAGCATTTCCATGGCCAACATAGTGCTATAATAAATTTAAGACACTTCAAGTTTCATATAAAAATCAATAAATTCATTTTCTTTAATCTTCAAAGAATGGAAAAATAATTTCACTTGAAGTAGTGGTTCTCAACCTTGGCTGCATATTAAAATTACCCAGCTTGAAGGAAAAATAAATGATGTTCAAGTCCCATTTGCAGATATTCTGAGCCACAGCAAGGATTTAAAAGATTCTCAGGTGATTCTAATGTGCCCCCAGGGTTAAAGTGATTTGTAAAATTTCTTTTAGTATCAACTTCCAAGGCTTCACTTTTTAATTCTTTAAAAAGTATCCTTGACTCCATACTCCTATTTAGGGGTTCTTGAAAAATGAGCTCACTCTTTAGTTATTGTTCATTTAGAGCTTCTCAGGATAAAGCAAAAGAACAGAAATGATTTTAATGGAAAACAGTGCAAATGATAAAATTTTCCCATTTATTCCTTAATTTGCATGACGCAAATGTGACAAAGGTCTCAAAAGACTCGTCTAAAGGAAGCAACAGGCAAAATACAAACCAAATTAAAAACTGCACAGAAACTGACTCCGTTTTAAATTCAACATGGCAAGTTTTTACAGGTGTGAATACAAAAAAAGCAGATCTACAATTTAACAAGAAAACCCACCTTTATGCACTGCATTGTTATGGGATTAATTATCCTAATTATGCCTCTAGATCCAGCAACAGCCAGCAGAGGATGGCTTGTATTACTATCATATGTCCACGCACAAGTGTAAAAGTTTTCATCAGCCTAAGAAATCCCAGTTAAGAAATATAATTTGTTTTTGAAAAGGAAACACATCAATGATGACAATAATATCCAAAGAATTGCTGAAGCTCTTGACAAAGAAGTTCCCGTTTTTCTTTATACCATCAGGGTTGAAACAATGAAGATTTTAGGTCTAAAATCTATACCAAGTGATCAAACAAACCCAATCCTTCCACTCAATTTTGATTACTATTTTGCTGTTTGCACAACTATTTACCTGTCTATTGAAAGCAGCCACAGCCAATATGTAAATGAATAGGCATAGGTTGTATCCTCCCCAAAACTTATCTATAGAAACAGGTTTCCAGGGGAAGGAATAGTCAAGGACTTTGGGAAGATCATGTACACACTGCTGTATTTAAAATACACAACCAACAAAAATCCTTGTATAGCACATGGAACTCTGCTCAACATTATGTGCCAGCCTGGATGACAGTGAGGTTTGGGGGAGAATGGATACATGTATGTGCATGGCTGAGTCCCTTCACTGTTCACCTGAAACTATCACAACATTGTTAATCGGCTATTTCCCAATACAAAATGCTTTTGGTACTGGAATAAATAATTAAAAAATAAAAAAAACAAAAACAAAACCAGGTGTCCAGTTCCACAGGCTGTAATTTGCTCACCCTGGCTCTATCTCAATAACTCTATGTGCCTCTAGATAAAAATCAGTTAACCATTCAGTTTTCCACCTTTTCCTGTGTAAGACTTTCCCAATAATGCCAAAGTTCACCTCCTTCCTTATCACCTACAGGAAGACTAAAATGTTCTTTTTTTTATTTGTTAGGTTTTTCAAATGGATCTGGAAGAATTCTTATCACCAAGCTTTGACTGTTGTATCCTTTGGCTTTTTAAAGTTTTCTTTTCTTTATAAACCCATGTTTTATAATATTTCATTTCCTAAACAAACATGCTTATTTTTTTTTCCCTGTAGGCTCTGCTGACCAAATACTAGATATGACTGTCAGGCACATCTTCTGCCTGATCAACCCAAATTCACAAATATCCCTGCCCTGAAATGATAAAAATATAAGCAAAGTCAAAGAAACAGCAAGTTTTAACTACTTCCTGCTATAACTTTCAATTATTGGATTTCCAGGGCTCATCTCTAGTCACCTGCACTGTCCGCCCTCATATCCACCCTGACAGTGGCTTCCCGGGATCAGCAAAACTAGATACTAAGAATCTCTTGGGTAACAGTGAAGGAATAGCATTGGATAAGTTAAGAAAGTAAGGTACAAAAGTTTTGGGGTACTTATTCAAAGTCAATTTCTTTAGCCAATGATACCAAAAACCCAGGAAAGGATACATCAGCATCCACGTAAGACTGCAACAACCGGATTTCTCCTTGTGAATGACATTCATATAAGGTAACCTAATGAAAACAAAAATACAGTAAAGTTTATCTCAAATACAGAAACATACTCTTCAGCTTTTGAACATACTTTATTTTACGGTGCAGTAAAGAAAAACTTTTTAAAAATAACTTAATACAGAAAACTATTAAAAAAGGAGAACTCCTTTATATTTAAGAAACCCATTATAAACTCTAATGCATTACATAATTTCCAGAGTATATTAAACACTGTAGTAATAATAATGGTTTCTATTTCCAATGTTTTCAACTTATTCATATAACTGGACCAATTCTTTCAAGTAAATAGAGTTGAGTACCTCACAGTAAAGTATGCTGCTGCTAAGTCACTTCAGTCGTGTCCGACTGTGCGACCCCACAGACGGCAGCCCACCAGGCTCCCCCATCCCTGGGATTCTCTAGGCAAGAACACTGGAGTGGGTTGCCATTTCCTTCTCCAATGTATGAAAGTGAATGTGAAAGTGAAGTCGCTCAGTTGTGTCTGACCCTCAGTGGCCTCATGGACTGCAGCCTTCCAGGCTCCTCAGCCCAGGGCTTTGCCAGGCAAGAGTACTGGAGTGGGGTGCCATTGCCTTCT
>SJYV01033749.1:1432110-1442655 GCA_006410875.1 Neotragus pygmaeus
GCCCATCTTTGCATGAAATCTTCCCTTGTTATCTCTAATTTTCTTGAAGAGATCTCTAGTCTTTCCCATTCTGTTGTTTTTCTCTATTTCTTTGCATTGATTGCTGAGGAAGGCTTTCTTATCTCTTCTTGCTATCCTTTGGAACTCTGCATTCAGATGGGTATATTTTGCCTTTTCTCCTTTGACTTTAGCGTCTCTTCATTTCTCAGCTATTTGTAAGGCTTCCTCAGACAATGGTTTTGCCTTTTTGCATTTCTTTTTCTTGGGGATGGTCTTGATCACCACCTCCTGTACTGTCACGAACCTCCATCCATAGTTCTTCAGGCACTCTATCAGATCTAATCCACTGAATCTATTTGTCACTTCCACTGCATATCACAAGTGGTATTTAGCATCTGTATACTGCAAACGGTATTATGTCAAGTGACTCCTGTGTTTGCATCCCTGCCTTTATTAAGCAGCACGGAAGAACTTTAAGAAGGCATCTATACCATGACAGGCATAGTCTAATAAAAATATGCCTCTTGCAAGCCTGCCATCCATTTATGCTATATCTTATAATAGGAAGGAAACCCAAAGAGCACCTCTGGAATTGTTCCCACANAAGAACACTGGAGTGGGTTGCCATTTCCTTCTCCAATGCATGAAAGTGAAAAGTGAAAGTGAAGATGTTTAGTCGTAACCGACTCTTAGCAACCTCATGGACTGCAGCCTACCAGGCTCCTCCGTCCATGGGATTTTCCAGGCAAAAGTACAGGAGTGGATTGCCATTGCCTTCTCCTAATACAATGCAAATGATATGCAAATAAAGGTGCCAGCACAAAGCAAATTCAAGTTTTGCTTTTTAGGAACTTTCTGGAATTTTCTTTTCTGAATATTCTCAATCCATAGTTGGCTGAATCTGTGGATGAGGATACAGAGGGCTTACTCTGTAATACTAAAATTTTTTAAAACACTTTTTGATGTGGACCATTGTCTTCATTTAATTTTTTTACAATATTGCTTGTTTTATGTTTTGGTTTTTTGCCCCAAAGCATGTGGGATCTTAGCTCCCCAACCAGGGATAGAATTTGCACCCTCTGCATTGGAAGGCAAAGTCTTAACCACTGGATCTCTAGGGAAGTCCCTTTAATACTACATTTTTAAAACTCTCTTTCCATTTTTCTTACAGTTTAGTCATGTTATCAATACTGTTACTAATTTTAATACATTTGTAAGAACTCTATAAAAATCCTTTAAATCACCTATTAATAAGATAATCTCTAAATATTCTAAAAACATATTCTTTATATTGACATTAACTAAGTTATGTCTTTAGAAAGTATTTTATTTTTCTTAAAAAAAAAAAGAGAGGCCCAAATAGCAGTTCAGTTCAGTTGCTCAGTCGTGTCCGACTCTTTGCGACCCCATGAATTGCAGCACGCCAGGCCTCCCTGTGATTCACCAACTCCCGGAGTTCACTCAAACTCACATCCATTCAGCCATCTCATCCTCTGTTGTCCCCTTCTCCTCCTGCCCCCAATCCCTCCCAACATCAGAGTCTTTTCCAATGAGTCAACTCTTCGCATGAGATGGCCAAAGTACTGGAGTTTCTTTAGCATCATTCCTTCCAAAGAACACCCAGGACTGATCTCCTTTAGAATGGACTGGTTGGATCTCCTTGCAGTCCAAGGTGCTCTCAAGAGTTTTCTCCAACACCACAGTTCAAAAGCATCAATTCTTCGGCGCTCAGCCTTCTTCACAGTCCAACTCTCACATCCATACATAACTACTGGAAAAACCATAGCCTTGACTAGATGGACCTTTATTGGCAAAGTAATGTCTATGCTTTTGAATATGCTATCTAGGTTGGTCATAACTTTTCTTCCAAGGAGTAAGCGTCTTTTAATTTCATGGCTGCAATCACCATCTGTAGTGATTTTAGAGCCCCTCCAAAATAAAGTCTGACACTGTTTCCACTGTTTCCCCATCTATTTCCCATGAAGTGATGGGACCAGATGCCATGATCTTTCTTATAATTCAATAACCTATAATTCAATGTCATTTTAAGTGAGACTAGGGATTCTTTTTGTTAGAAAGCCTGGAACATTACAATAGGCATTCTGAAGACAAGTTGTATTAATTCTAATTACACCAACATGACAATTAATAATAATTGGCGAAGTTAGTGAAGTATGCTTTTCTTAAAAATGAATTCAAATCAATTAATGGATTATATTCCCAATTTTCGGGGAAAAAAAAAACACCTTAATTTTTTCTTTGAACGGCATCACGTTCCCTCTGAATCATTGTTTTCGAGCTATGTATCACAACATACATTTGACTAAACATAAAAAAGGGCTGTTATCCAGGTTATCAACTTAAGCAGTGAGTTTCAAACTTTCAGAACTTTAACAACCAATAAAAGCACGTTCTCTGAATGCAGGGCAACTAACTAAGCCTGTGCGCCACAACTACTGAGCCTATGCTCTACAGCCTAGGAGCCGCAATGCCGAGCCCACGTGTCATGGCTACTGAAGTCCCAACATTCCAGAGCCTGTGCTCCGCAACAAGAGAAGCCATCAAAGGAAGAATCCTGTGTACCTCAACTAGGGAGTAATCTATGCTTGCTATAACTAGAGAAAAGCCCACACAGGAACAAACACCCAGCAGAGCCAAATAATATAATTATATATATATTTAAAAACTTCTTTGAAGACATCCAGGAAATTATTTAAAGCCAAATTTTACTTTTCAGAAAATAGGAATAGAAAGGATTTAGCCCAGTAAAAATAGATGAGTGCATGTTTGTAAGATTTTCAAACTTTCAGAAAATTTAAAAAAAAAAAAAAAAAGCTTGGACATACGCTGACATTTGGAAAATACTCAGCCGACAACTCCCAGGTTAGTTTTGATTGAAAACAGAATACTAACACTAAAAACATAAATACAGGAAACAGTGCATTCAAAATCATGGTCTTTTATTTCTCTAACAAGCTTAGCACAATTACTAAAGAAACATAAGATTGAATTTCACTCAATTAAAATAAAGTTACAGAATAGCTCTCAGATTCACCTCCTTCTCTTCCCCTCTTGGGCTAAAGGTAAAGAAAGTGACTTTACTGTCAACCCATACTAGTCAGTCAATTTCCTCCATCTTTCTTTTTCCAAATACATCAATCTGTTTCTGTTATTCCTCATAACTCCTAGCACATTATTAATGAATAACCAGAATGTAAGTTAAGTAAAAGACTTATTATTAGGAGGACAACTTTTCCAAAATGATTTTAACTTAACAAGACTCCTGAGACTCCCTGGTAGGCACTAGGAATCTTCCTTTTCCCCATTCATTTAGAAGTGAATGGAAATAAGTCTTTGCAATCTTACTTTTTCAGCCCCAGGTTCAACTAAAAAGTTAAATAACAGTTCACATCAAAACATGTCCACTACGGTTTTTTTCCATGCATTCTCTCAGCTCAGGATACTCTGGCTTCCTTAAATAAAAATAATTCAAAACAAATGTTTACTGTGTATAATTAAAATATTTTCAGTAACAATTATATAAATCCATTGGATTAATGCTTTGCATTTATAGAGAGCAACCAATTACATTTATTTTTTTTTAAGAAATCACAGACCTGTTACTCCAAGTTGACAAACAACTATCACAGTCACTTGGAAAAAGCAAAGTCAATTTTTTCAGTCACTTAGAACAATATTTATGAAGACAAAATATAAATAGAGACTTGTTTCATGAACAATTTTGTGAGTATATATGAAAAAAGATGTATTTTCAGTCATGAATATTAGTTTTAATTTTTGACAATTTCTAGAACATTCCATTTTTACATAAAGGAATGATACTGTCAAATCGGCTATACAAAGTTTACTTCAAAATCATTACACTACATTGTTACACTAATACCAGAGACTGATGAGCCAAATGCCAAACAGCCCCTTAATACTCACTCTGTTGCTTCCTACAGTTGCAAACACTAATGGATCTCCTTCTTTACTGTGCCAGTTAAACTGAACTCCAAACAGTGGTTGATTATGATCTTCCTATAAAATAACCAAGAAATAAGAAAAATCAATATATTTTAAAAACAAAAAAGGTAGTAAACGGATCATTCCCATTAAAAACCTTTCCCTCCACAAAATGCAAGCTGCAATTTTATGTATCATACTGACTTTTGACACTTAAAAGATATGTCAGTCCAGTTTTCACATTTTAAAATACTGGTGCATGATAAAACTATGTAACAATTAAAAGACTTAGAGGTTAGGTAACAAGTAATCATCAATGAAAATACTTTAATAGTTGCTCTCCATCTTCTTAAACCCAAATGCCATGCTTTTGAATCAAAATATAATGGATAATTGTGACAAATGCATTTAATCTCTCAGGACACAATTTATTTTTCTGAAATAACATATAACCTGAGTTAATACAGTTTCTCCAGTACTTATTAAACGTTTTCTGGTTGAATTCTTCCCTTGTGAAGTGAAGAAAATTGATTCCATTCAAATCACTGTTCTCCATTAGTTCTATAGAAACAATTTAAAATTACTTTGAATTTGGATCCTAAAAGAAAAACCACCTAGTAAGTTTTATAATGAACAAGAACACTTAAAAGTGGGGGCCAGGGAGGCAGTGGGTTGTAACACCACAGTTATCAGGAGGTTATAAGAAATATATAAAAAACAAGCATTCAGGTTTTTGTTTTTAACTGGAGTAAAGCTGAGTAACAATGTTGTGTCAGTTTCAGGTACACAACAAAGTGATTGAGCCATACACACACAACCGTTCTTTTTCAAACTCTTTTGCCATCTAGGTCATCACAGAATACTGAGCAGAGTTCCCTCTGCTAAAAGTATTCAGTTTTGTTCATAAAGTTGTTTTTCAGCCTTGGGATTTTATTGGCAATTTCCTGATGTTTAACAGTAACCTTCATATTCACTTTAAGGCACTTTAAAGTCTGATAACATTCATTTCTTATCCTTTAAGCCACAGTTTTAGGCTTTGGAAATATTTAATAAAAATAATACAGTTCAAACCACTTTCCAAATATACTACGTAAAAACAGGCTAATGTACCTAAATATTAAGATGAAACTACAAAGGGACACTTTGCTTTAGAAGAAAAACACACAGACAGAAACACTGAGATTAATTTCTCTCCTCTTAAAGAGTATAATTTGACATACACAGCAATGAATTTTGCTACCTAGATAGGAAAATAATTTCCATATGGAAGTAATTTCCAATAATTTCCATAGCTTCTTATGCTTTTCAAAGACTTTAAAAGGATATTTAGATATTTTAAAAAGAATCTAACATATGCACAAGACACTGTAAGGTATATTTTTGCTCAATATAGGAAAAATATCCCCAAAGTAAAAAAACAGAAAATGAATATATAAGACACTGAAAATAAATATCAGTAAACTTTTTTTTTTAAAAATAAAGACTACTGAGAAAGACAGTAATCTAAATAACGCCAACCTATTATTTCTCCCAAATATTAACAAATTTTATTTTATACCTTTTTTCTTGAAAACAATTACAAATAAGACTTCAATTTTTAAAGACTAACTTCCAACTATTACAACTTTAAAATATTTTTAACTTGACAGAGAACCTTGAGCATAAAATGTTTGCCATTGGGAAACCTGCAATTCTGGAACCCTGCATTCAGCCCATAGATTGTCTTTCTCCACATACCTTGAGACTATTTACACATTTGAAAGAATATTTGCATTTCTTTGATTTCCATTTTCCCTTCCCCCAACTCTTCCTTCCAGGTGCATTTGGCGTATTTGTAGGTGTATCAGGCCGTTCTGTGTTGGTACCACTTTCTATACTGACAGCATCATCCTATAAGCAGCAAATCAGAAAAAACTATATGAAATAGCAATACTGTACTTAGGAAATGACTTCAAACTGGAGAGCTGCTGACCAACGTAAAAGAAGTAATTACTAAATCCTGCAAGAAATGAAAAAATGTATTCCTGCAAATGCATTATGATTTGTGGATATTTGCTATTTCAGCAAAAATATAAACAAAAATCGAATCCTGATGATGCTAATGGTAAGAATAATGCCACATTTAAATAATAAGGCACTGGTTTGTGCCAGCCATGACACTACATTGCCTCACTTCATCTTTACTGCTCTTCATACAAGGTACCTTCATACAAGGTAGATAAGAAAGTGTTGCTTAGAGAGCCTAAGGTGCTGTCTTGCTGGTGAGGGTTGCTGGGATTGAAAACCAGAGCTGACTCCTAAATCTGACTGACCTACATGTCCTCATAGTTTATTTGACTGCTTGCTGCTCAGTTTGGAGCATGGCAGTGGGCGGCTGTTTGAGACCACTGTGTTAGTACTTCCTATTTCAGATGAAAATCCTGATTATCATTCAAACTCTACTTATTTATAACACTTAAACCATTTAGAAACTTTTTTAGGTTCTACGTATTACGTGCTATTTACCAGTGAAATCTGACTCATGGCTCTAAAATACTCATGATTCAGAGCTCCAGAAGCTCACTATAAAGTAAAATCTTTCCAAATGCAGAAGTGACTATAAACCTTAAAAATTCACCTAATTTATATCCTGTCTCCAGTCTACAAGATATATTAATGGTCCTCTACTCTCAGAAGAAGATTTCACTACCTCTTCCAATTACACATTCCGAAGTGTTCTTTGGAATAAAAGAGATTTATTTAAACCTGTATCACCTTAGGGCAGTAGTTACCAAATCCATTTCAGAGGAAAGAAGCTTTTTTCATGGAGTGCCCACTAACATCTATGAGAATACAGACTAGAAACCATTGCAACGGGAGCTATTTTTAAATTATTGCTTTCTAAAGTTAGTTTTACGATATTACAGAAAGTTAAAAATCCACTAGAATATCAAAAAGTATATTAAAAATTCACCCTAATTTGCTTAAAAACTGTATGGTATTATATGGTAGTTTTTAGGGGTGGTTTCCAAAACGTCAAATGGTTCATACCAAAATGAAATGCTTTTAAAAAGTACACAAATTATTCTAACACTACAATGGGAAAAAAGCAATGGAGTGGATAGATGGCACACAGTAGTGCTCAATATCTAGACTGTAACTTAATGTAAACACAATCAGCTTTTAAATACAGAAAATACAAAACTATATTTATAGATTTCAGTTCCTAGGTCAAAATCACTGCTTTTTAATCTCTATTACTTCCTACCTTTCAGTTGAATTTACAGTTAAAATTTAGTGTAGAAAACAATTTTGTGTTTCATTGGGAAACTTCATGCCTACTGCACACTTTTCTTCCATGTTATCAGATTCTAGTCTGCTTCACTGCCTTTGAACAATCTTACATCTCTTACACTGTGGACAGCCAAAGGCAGAGGTTCAAAATGTCTTCCCTTTCATTCTGAAGAAAAGTTTGCAATTTCATCTCTACATTCCTTTCATCTGTATAGTTTTTACTGTGTAACTTAAATTGACCAGTTCCCTTACATGAGTAAAATGTTTCTGAAAATTATCTTTTAACACTAAAGAAATGAAACAATACAATGGTTAGACATTTATTCACCAGCTTCTTTCCACTCTGGCTAAAAATTCAACTGCTAATCAAGAAGCCACACAACATGCAGTAAATAACTGGGGAACATTACACACACACATCTTTTACCCATTTAATTTACCCATTTCCTCAAATAGTCAAATCAAGACAGAATCAATACACTCACAATGCTTTCATTTTATTTGTAAATTCAAACCTTTCCTGAGCATCTAGTATGTGCACAAGCTGATATCCACCTCGACTCCTCCTCCTCTAACTATAGAATGGTACTGTGTAACAGACATGGCACTACCACCTTCATCTGCTCAACAAGGAAACAGGGATAGTAATTTGTCCCTTGATCTTGCCACAGGTTCCTTAAGCAAAGTCAAGTCTTCAGATTCAGCCTTCTGATCTTACTTACTACCAGGCAACAATCATATTCTTTCAGAAGCCAAATATGCTGCACTTATATGAAAAAGTTAATAAAATGGCAGATACATATACAATGAACTTAAAATAGGTCTGATATTAACTACAATTACTGTGCTGATGATTCTGCAGTGCAAATACTGAACTATTATGTTGTGCACCTAAAACTAATAACATAATGTTATTGATCAATTATATCTAAACTTTAAAAAAGTTTAAAATTCTATCAGTTCTTTGATTCACTTTAACAGTATCAACTGCTCAGATTACCATAACTCCATTACAAATACCACATTCTTTCCCCCACTTGCCTTTGGCCTTCCTGTCATTATTTGGCTCCCTCAAGAGTTAAACCACTGCCCTTATTAGCTTTTTCTGAATTCATTTTTATACAGAGTTCTCTACTCCCTTTACTGCTTCTCTTGACTTATGTCCTAGATCTGGGTCCCTGGATGGAATTCAGAGGGCCTGTGAACTTATGCAGTTGAATGAATTCATAAATTTAAGGTTGCTTCTTAATTTTCACATTTTTAACTGAAATCTATTACTTCCTTCTACTATAATACAGGCAGTATATGTGCTAATGTTACTGTAGCTGTAACCTTCTCAGCAATGGAAATCATGAAGTTTTATATTCCATTATAGTTGTTACAGATCTCAAAAGCTGTCTATACCCATCAGAACTATCAGTCATTGTGAGGTCTAGTTACTTAATGTAATAAAGAAGTACTTTATTAAACCTGAAATTTGTTTTAAACAATTTTATAACTTCCTTGTAATTTTATCATTGATTTTGTCTGTGATCTTATATATTGTATTTTATACATTTGAAAACATTACTCTGAAGTTTCACAGGATTCATTAAAGTGTCCAAGGCAGAGAAAAGGTTAAAAGTCGCCATCTAAAGGAAGGAACCAAAACAAAGGCTTAGTCCAACCATGTAGCTCTGAATAGCTTCAGTATGCATCAAAGAATACATTCCTCTTAAGAGTCTGTAAAAAGAAAATAACTTTTCAATTTATTTAGTTCCCTGACATTTTCCTCAGTCTAAATTGGGTATTAACATCTTCATTACATTTCTGCCTGATAAATATCTGGAAGGGCCAGAAACACAAGTGCAGATTACAAAATAAGAAATAATAATTAAATAACACTTGCATGGTATTTATGAACAGGGCATTCGGTTCAGCACTTTACCTATATTATCTCATTTAATCCTCACAAACATCCCATGAGGTAAATACTGTTATTATCCCCATTTTTAAGATAAGAATCCAAGGAAACTAGGTAAAGTACCTAGATCAAGCAACCGGTAAAGCAGCAGAGTGGCGAATTTTAACCTAACACCTGGATCCAGTTTGTGCTCCTAGTCACTAATCTAATCTGCCAAGAGAAATTTAAGAGAAGGTGGAAATAAAACAGATTCCAACGGCTGGAGTGAAGAGGGTCAAAAATGTTAGATCCCAATATATAATAAATAAGACTGGAAAGCACAAACAGGAAAATAAAAAGATTTAAAGTAACACCACCTACTAAGCCTTTCAGATATTTCAAGTCCAAATCCCACAAACTGACAACCCCCCAAATATCTTTCCTCTATCTGCAAAAAGAATTCTTTCCCATCTGTTCAGTGAAAATTTTGGTCTTGATACCATGCCATACATGTGCTTCAGTCGGTGTGTAAGATACACCATTTATTCTTAAAACTAGGCAAACTGAGGAAAAGAACTTACACCACCCTTCTATAACACTTCAGAAGACATTCCCTCGGAGGGTTCACATTTTAGAGTACCACCTCTGAATGAACCGTCGAGACATTTTTCCGTGAACTTACTGGATATAAACTTAAAACATGAAACGGCCAATTAACGTCAATTCGGTTATCACTGGCGTCTCACCTAAACACAGTGGGGTCAACTGTTGGGACGGACTAGAGTTACGACTATTTTTTAAAAGTTTAAAAATCTGATTTCAGAGCACCTTTACACATGCGAGACCACGAGCCTACACCTAAAGCCATCTACCTTTACCACAGTTGCCTAGCGTCTTCTAGGTTGTCCCCGTTATCCTAGTGAAAACCGGCGAAAGACTAACTGTCCCTTCTCATTCCTTCCTCAAGAGTCGCTCCCCCTCCAACTCTGGAGACGACTCTGGCAGTCCTCCTCCAGAAGTGAGGCCGACGGTCAGGCGCACCCCTTCTCCACAGACGAGACAGGAGCAAACACAAAAGCCCCTTTAAGAGGTCACTGAAATCCCTGACGTCCGAGAGCTGCTCTTCCCATCGTGGACCGCCTGGAAGGGTCTAAGAAGGACATGGTCCCTAAATCCCTTTATCCGTAACACGCTGGCCCCTCCTTCCAACTGTCTTAGAAAAAAAACACCTCTAACTGGCCTTTTAAACTACTGGAATCTCAGATCCGCACTTTGCCCCCAAAGGCCCAAACTCTCCCCCTCCACGCAATTCGCTCTCAAGGCAGACCCCCTCCGACCCTCCGCCACCAAGCTCTGGCCCCAACCACATTCTCCTTCGCGAAGTTTCCTTTCGCTCTCGGCGCCCCAACTCAAAAAAAAAAAAA
>SJYV01033749.1:1443422-1528774 GCA_006410875.1 Neotragus pygmaeus
GCCCTGGGGGGCTGCGCTCACATTCTCGTCTCCAGAGAGGTCCGGGTTGCTATTCTCGTCGCTGCTCAGCTTCTGCTTCTTGGCCGCAGGCATGTCTGTTCCCGCCGGCACTGTCGACACTTCCCTCTCGGACATATTCCTCCGCCTCCCTCCAGGTTCCTGCCGCCGGGGGCGGGGCCGCCGCCACACCGCCGTCAAGCAAGCCCGGCCGGAGCTTGCCGCAAAGCTGCCGCCGCCGCCACCGCCGCCGCTCCCCCCACTGTCGCAAACCGCGCCCAGCCGCCGAGGCGGGCGTGCGTGCGACCCCGCCACACTGCTGAAAAAGGGGCGCGCGCGCGCGCGCCCTCCCGCGCGGCTTCCCGGGTCCTTCCCTGTCCCCACTCCCGTCTTGCCCTCTTCCCGCCGCCTCCCGGCAGTTTGCACGGAGATGGTGTGGGATCCGTCGGCTTCCGAGGGCAGTTATTTCCAACGTCCCCCTTTCCCGCGACCGCCTGTAAAGGGAGAGGCGGAACTCTGAAGAGGGGGGGTGCTCTCTCACCCCCTTCCTCCTTCCAGAGACGGTTCAGCCGCAATTGGCCCAATCCTTCGATCCCCCGACCCCGCTGCGAGGACTCGAAAGTCTGTGGAATGGACGGGCCGACTCGGGCCCCGGGGGACGGGGGAGACCAGACGAGAAGTCGCCTCACGGTTCGGGCGTCTGTGCCGAGTGTTCTTCATCTTGAACTCGAGGAGTAACGCTGTCACCTTATGCGCGGAACTGGTCGCCACCTCACTTGCGGTGGAGAACAGAAATTCAAAAACTGTAGCGAGCCTTGCGCCTGCCTCCCCTGCCTAGCGAATGGAAGGCGCCCACTAACAGGTGCGCATGCGCCGGGGCGTGTGCTCGGGCTCCGCTGTCCGGGCCCGCCTCCTCCAGGCCCCTCCTCTTGGAAATCTTGTTTTCCAACCAGGTAGTCTTCCACCGGTTTCCGTGGCCAAGGATGGGTCTCAAGGAGCTACCTAATCGTAGTCCCCTGAGTGCGTCGTGATTTCTTGATGAATATTTATTCTGGTGAATATTGATCGCTAGGGATTATTATCCTCTTCCAGTTAGTTCCAATATTGGATAGGGCTTAAGTAGGAATACTCTAAAAGTATAATTCGAGACTCCCTTGAATTACATCCCCAAGTGCTTCGTTTATCTGTTAAAGAATGTTAACGGCCCTGAACAATGCCAAGGCCTGAAAAGCAATGTTCACCTCCAAGTATGTATGAGACTGTGAGACTTAAATGACGGACAATATTTTTTTTGGCATGATTTTGACAATAAAATTATAGAAGTCAACAAAAACTGTGATGTTTTACAAAAATGTTTGTGTTAACGTCTGGGCTCTTGACAGGTGCTAAGTGCATTGGTGAGCCTTGTAGATTTGTTAGATGGGTCGTTAAGCCACATAACCAAAGAAGTAGCCCAGAAAAGGAGAACTATGATAAGAAATAAAAGGCAGCTCCCTCTTACCTGCCTCTTTGGAAACTTAGCTGTGACTACTTATATTTCTAGACGTCATTGTCCTCATCTGTAAAAATGACGATAAAAGAAGGGACCTAACATTTCTTGAGCACTACTGGATAGTATCTACTTTTTTGTGTGTTCTAGAGCTCATTACATCACCTGTTGGATACAACAATAGAAGAATGCCCCATCCATAAAATTCTAGTGTCCTTGAACTAGATGCCTTAACATATTGTAGATTGCAAGTCACTTCTTTTGAAGACAAGGAGAGAATTCTTGAGAATAAGAGGCAGAGCAGAATTTAGATGTTTTTGTAATGAAGATTCAAGAAAAAATAAGGAAGCTGAAAAAAAAGTTTGGATTTAGGATAGTAATTGCACTTATTTGTTGAACTCCTAAAGTGCCAGGTGCTACTAATCAGTTTGTTGGCGAGAGAGAGATGAGACGAGTATAGAGTCTCCACTGAGAAAGTAAGATGTGTCTTGTTTGACATGTTCATGGGCAGAGACAAACATCCCCCACTTATCTGTTGAGAAGGATATTTTGAAATATAGTCCTACAAGTAAAAGGGTAATCAATTAAAGCAATTCCAATCCAAATTACTCTTTGTATCTGGGATCAGTGGGAGCTGGGAAGTGGGCATCAATTTCTACTCATAAAATTTAAAAATTGCTGAATGACTGTGAAACTCGATGGTGTCCTTTCAGGGGGCTCCAAAGAGCTCAGTACCACAGTCGTTTATGTCTCAGCACAGGAAGAATTTAGTGAGAGGCATAGTGATAGGTAAACTATTTGTTAGAATAGGGTGCTTGTGATGTTTACAAGCAGGTGGGTGAGGGGGTGCTGTGCCCTGAGTACTTAGTGGGTTACATTTTTATAGTCAGAGGAAGAGAGGGGAGGAGGAGAAGACCTTTGTTCTTGAGTAGACCTCATGCTTCCATTATCAGTTCCTCCTCCAGGTCAGCCAGGGAAGTTTTCATGTCCTTACATGGTCAAGCTAGGTTCAGAGTTGTTTTTGTGCGCAGTATGTCCTAAGGATCACTAACCTATTGAGCTCACGGGGCAGGAGTTTGGTCTCATGCCACTATTGTTATATTGTTTGGGGTCATGTCCTGTGCTTCTAGTGCATGGTTTTGTCGCTAAGCAAGCCTGCTTGGTTTTGTGGTTAAGTAAATGAGCTTTCCTGAGTAATCATTAATTTCTGGGGTCTCCTGTATTTTTCCTACTTACGAGCCCCTAGTGGGACTAACTATTTAATCACCTACTTTATCCCTTTACTCTGTCCCTTTCATTTGGATAAAGGACACATATAGCATTCATGAGACCCATAACAAAACAAAAATATTTTTTAAAGAGTTTTGTTAAAACTTGGAGGAATAGTTTTAAAGTTTTGTGCAATTAATCAGAGATAATAAATAGAAATTAGTTAATACTCATTGTTGCTAATGTTAAAAAATTATTCTGACCCTGTTAAAACAGGAACTTTATTCAGTACTATCATGATATGTCAAGACTGTCACAGTAGGAGAGAGAGAGAGGGCTCAGCTCTGAATACAGCAAGGGTAGGTGGGGATTTATAATCAATGCAATATGTTGCTTTGGTATATTAATTTATACATTGGAGAAGGAAATGGCAACCCACTCCAGTATCCTGCCTGGAAAATCCCAGGGACGGAGGAGTCTGGTGGGCTACAGTCCATGGGGTCGCAAAGAGTCGGACACAACTGAGCGACTTCACTTCACTTCAAGAATATATATATATATATTTGGCTGTGCTGGCTCTTGGTCTCAACCTGCAGGACCTTCAGTCTTCGTGGTGCCTGCAAACTAGTTGGAGCATATGGTATTTCATTCTCCAAACAGGGATTGAACCCCAGTCCCTGGCATTGGGAGCTTGGAGTCTTAGCCATTGGACCACCAGGGAAGTAATAATTCTGAGGCGAAGACACTTTGAAAAACAGACTTCTCTGAGCTTCACTTTTGTGCCTAAAGATAGTCTTCGAAAAGGAACTGAACTGTCATCAATTCCCTCCCTAGGAGTTTCAGCAATCAGGGAAGATTGACTCTAATCACCAAAGAAGAGACTAGAAGTCAGGACTCAGCACCACACCCAGAGAAATTTTGTAACACACTGTCATTAGCTCCCCTCTATTCTGAGCCCATTCATCTTTCTAAAACCTTACTCTCACCCAAGTGACATACCTCTCCCTTCCCCTTCCCCTACTCAGATTGGTATAAACTCTCAAAGTGTAGTCGCTCAATCGTGTCTGACTCTTTGCGACCCCATGGATTGTAGCCTACCAGGCTCCCCCCTCCATGGGATTCTCCAGGCAAGAGTACTGGAGTGGGTTGCCATTTTCTTCTCCAGGGGATCTTCCCAACCCAGGGATCCAACTCGGGTCTCCTGCATTGCAGGCAGACACTTGAACCTCTGAACCACCAGGTAAGTCCTAAACTTTCAAAGATCACTGCTTTTTTAGATATTCAATTTTCCCCCACTATGCCCCTGTGCATGTGTTATTAAAAATTAATAGATTTATATACCTTTTATTTTGATAACTTGCTTGGTTTTAGTTTGTTTCTAATCATAGCTATCAAACCTAGAAGGTTAGAGGGAAAGTCTTTCCTCCCTTTCAGGGAAGTTGGTAGGTAGAAATTTGCTAAAGGAGACATCAAGAGTAGGAGGATTCTTTCTAATCCAACTCGCCAGGGTTCAGTTCAGTTCAGTTCAGTCGCTCAGTCATATCCGACTCTTTGCAACCCCATGAATCTCAGCATGCCAGGCCTCCCTGTCCATTACCAATTCCCAGAGTTTACCCAAACTCATGTCCATTGAGTCGGTGATGCCATCCAGCCATCTCATCCTCTGTCATCCCCTTCTCCTCCTGCCCCCAATCCCTCCCAGCATCAAGGTCTTTTCCAATGAGTCAACGCTTCGCATCAGGTGGCCAAAGTATTGGAGTTTCAGCTTCAGCATCAGTCCTTCCAATGAACACCCAGGACTGATCTCCTTTAGTATGGACTGGTTGGATTTCCTTGCAGTCCAAGGGACTCTCAAGAGTCTTCTCCAGCACCACAGTTCAAAAGCATCAATTCTTCAGTGCTCAGCTTTCTTCACAGTCCAACTCTCACATCATTCATGACCACAGGAAAAACCATAGACTTGACTAGATGGAACTTTGTTTGCAAAGTAATGTCTATGCTTTTGAATATGCTATCTAGGTTGGTCATAACTTTCCTTCCAAGGAGTAAGTGTCTTTTAATTTCATGTCTGCCCCATGAAATTTTTTGGAGCCCCCCAAAATAAAGTCTGCCACTGTTTCCACTGTTTCCCCATCTATTTGCCATGAAGTGATGGGACCAGATGCCATGATCTTAGTTTTCTGAATGTTGAGCTTTACACCAGGGTTTACATCAGGGTTATTAGATATCAAACCTGGAAAATTCTTTCCAAACCAACTTAGCAAAATTCTTGCGAAAACTGAATTAGGCAAGTCCTAGGGTAAGGTCAAGTTGAGGACAGGGCTCAGAGGAGCCTGACTAACGTTTAGTTAAAGTCTTTAGTCAGGCTCCTCTGAACTCTCTTCTAATTCAACATGTAAAATATCACAGGTATGCTATTCTTATGATATTAGTTTAATAAATGCAAAAGACTACCTATTAAAAATCAAGTTTTTCAATACTGAATTCTCTTACTGTGAAAGATTTCAGAAACCATCACAATTGGAGAGGTCTTACTACCTACATTTTACAAATGTGGAGGTAATTCCCTGGTGATGTGCTGGTTAGGACTCCAATCTGCTGAGGGCCCTGGATTCAGTCCATGGTCGGGGAACAAAGACCCAGGAAGCCGTGCGGTGGCCAAAAACAAAACAGATGTGTAGAGCACGTGTGTGTTAGTTGCTCATTCATATCTGATTCTTTGCAACCCCATGGACTGTAGCTCGCCAGTTTACTCTGTCCATGAAATTCTCCAGGCAAGAATAATGGAGTAGGTAGCCATTCCCTTCTCCAGGGGATCTTCCCAACTTAGGGATTAAACCTGAGTCTCCTAAATTGCAGGCAGAATCTTTCCCGTGGAAAACGTGGTTCAGTGTAATTAAACAAGTTGCCCACAAGCACACAGCTCTTCCAAGTGATAGAGCTGCAGATCCTAATCAAGTCTGGTTGATTGGAAAGTACTTCTGCCTCAAGATGAAGGACCCCAGGCAACTCTAGGTATGTGTATTTCTACTTACAGAGCTTGTGATATCTAGAACGCATAAATCTTTTACACACCACTGAAGAATATCAGAAGGCTGTCTCACTTGGGTCAGAAGGAGGAGATAACTGGAGAAACAGGAAATTCAAATAAAGTTTGAAGTTTTGTTAACAATTATGTGTTCCAATTTCTTAATTTTGGTAAGCATACCATGGTAATGTAAGATGTTAACGGGAAAAACTTTCCAACTTTTCTGTAAAATTATCCCCTATGAAAAACATTATTAAAAAAAAAAAATCTGTCTCATATCTGACTTTTGAGAACTCAGGTCAGAAATACCCATTAACCTTCAAATAAGTACTTGATCTATTTTGGAAAACGTTCCAAGATAATCTATTTATAAAGAATGAAATTTTTTCACAGTCTCCTTTGTGTTGCCTTTTAGTATTTTGTAAGCTTCATATCAGGAAATGGATTTCAAAAGCTAAATTAAATCCTTACCATTTCAACTGAAGTCTATTTCTCATTCATTCAACATTTTTTTTGTCTCTTCTGCTTCATAAATAGCAGCTGTTCATCATCGCTCAGGCAGTGTGTAATCAGATGCTTGCAGATCCACTTTTCTTGGAAAAGAACATCATATGGCTTCTTTGAACATTTTAAAGTCAATCAGGAGGAATTTACTGAATGTGATTTATGTGCAAAGCAGTGTGGTAATTGGGGAAGAGCAGGGGAGGGAAAGAGGGAAAATAAGAGGATCTACCTAGTCTTCCTGCAGTGAAAAATGTCTCATGCATTTCAGAAATATTTCCTGAGTGCTCCCTCATAGCTCAGTCCATAAAGAATCTGCCTGCAATGCAGGAGACCCAGGTTCAATTCCTGGGTCGCGAAGATCCCCTGGAGAAGGAAATGGCAACCCACTCCAGTATGCTTGTCTGGAGAATCCCATGGACAGTGGAGCCTGGCAGGGTACAGTCCATGTGATCGAAAGAGTCGGACATGATTTAACGACTAAACCACCACCACCACCACTGTGTGCCAGGCACAGTTCTAGGTGCTAGAAATACTTGACAATAAAACTAGACAGTTCCTAGTGTCATAGAGCTTACTGTGTAGTGGGGGAAAGAAACATTAACCAAATATTCACTCAGATAAAGGTAAAACTACAACTGTGAAGTACTATGAGGAGAAAGTACAAAACCAGGACTGCTGTTAGTCTGTATAGTGTCTTTGTGCTATTTTTTAAGATGCACCTCCACAGGCAGAAACAACCCAGCTTGACAAGCAGACTGTGCCTTCGATGAATTAGAAAAAGGCAGCCATTCGGCCAGGTGACACAGCCTTGATCTTTGTGCAAGACATTGTACGTGGACTACAGTAGATTTCAGCCACCATTACCTCATCTGGGAACCATTCTTTAGATGAATAACCTGCATGAATGTACACAGCAGCCCTACAGAAGGTTCCATGGATACACAATTAAGTAGGATTTGGTAAGCTTTCCCTGCAAAACAGGGAATGAGAACCAAAGGCGAATGGGAGTTAACCAGGTGAAAAGAAAGAGCAAGAAACATTCCAGGGAGTGGTAGCAATATGTGCAAAGGCCTGGGGCAGGATAGGAATGTATACTATCGTGAAACTGAAAGGTCGCTGCTGGAGAAGGACTGAAATAGTGACAGGAGGAGTGCTGACAGATAAGGTTAGAGAAAGCAGGTAGGGGTCAGATCATGTGGAGCCTTGTAGACCAGCTTAAGTCTGCAGGGTAAAAATAGATTTCCTGCTGATAAGACTCACACAGAAAGAACTCAAAGGGCATTAATTTATTTCATCTTGATTGTTTGTTGGTATTGTATTTTAATACCATTTTAATATCATTTTAATCCAGCAAAATTCACAGATCTTCAGTACACAGATTGATGGGTTTTAACATGAGCATATACCCACGCAGTCTGCTTTCCTCCTGCCTCTTTCTGTTCAAACCCCCACCCCACCCTCCAGGGAAAACACTATTATGAATTTTTGCACCTTCTGTTAGTTTTGCTTATTCTAGAACTTCGGGTAAAAGGAACAATTCTTTTGTCTCTGACTGCTTTTTATTTTATTTATTTATTTATATTTGACGGTACCAGGTCTTTGTTGCTGGGCAGACTTTTCTCTAGTTGCAGCGAGTGGGGGCTACTCTGTAGTTACAGCGTATGGGCTGCTCACTGCAGCGGCTTCTCCTGTTGCAGAGCATGGGCTCTACGGCACCAGGGCTTCAGGAGTCGCGGCTCCTGGGCTCTCGAGCACAGCAGAATTGGTAGCTGTGCTTAGTTGCTCCAAGACTGTGGAATCTTCCCAGACCAGGGATTGAACCCTTGTCCCCTGCACTGGCATGGGGATTCTTAACCACTGAACCACCAGCGAAGTCCTGTCTCTGACTTCTTTTGCTCAGCATAATGTTTTTGAGATTTATAAAATGGCGTTAATTACCTGGATCGTTGTTGTTGTTTAGTTGCTAAGTAGTGTCCGATTCTTTGTGACCCCATGGACTGTAGCCCTCCAGGTTCCTCTGTCTGTGGGATTCTCTGGGCAATAATACTGGAGTGGGTTGCCATTTCCTTCTTCAGAGGATCTACCCGACCCAGGGATCAGACCCACAAACTCCTGCATTGGGAGGTGGATTCTTTACCACTGAGCCTCCACGGAAGCCCAGTTATCTGGATCAGTGGTTCCCAAACTATAGGAGGCTTTTGAGTCAGCTGAATATCTTGTTAAATCACAGTTTAACAGACTCCACCCCGGAACCTCTGATGCACTATGTTGGGAAAAGGCCCTTTCGTGTACATTTCCAACAAACTGAAGGATATGCCTGAGCTGCTGATTCAAGAACCACACTTTCAGAACCACTAGTCTAGATGATAAATTCAGAAATGTCTTATGAACAGTTTCTAGGAATTTAGCTATTCACTTAGTAAACATATTTTTAAGCCTCTGCTATGTGCCAGGCACTTTCTAGGTACTGGGGATTCAAAATTAACTAAAATATTATGCTTCTCCTCTCATAACTGACAGTATGGTAAGAAGACAGGTAAACAAAATTCATATTTCCAGCTGTCCGAGAAAGTCTCTTCACTCAATAATGGACAAAATATTTTAAAAGAGAAAGTGCTCTTGCTTTCCAAAATTGATAAACCACTAAGAGTAAAAGCAAGACTGTCTAATCATTCCCATCCTATACACAGAGCTTCTCACTGCCATGCTGAATAAAAAGATGATCACTTAGATTGACTTTACTGAGTGTTTTCTCTATTGAGTGCGTCCAGTACTATGGAAAGTGTTTTCCATGCAGCTTGCCCTTTAATTCTCTCAATAACTCTGTGAAGCCAGTACCATATTATCTGCTTCTTATGGATGAGGGAAGAGTAGCTGGAGAGGTTAAGGTACTAGAGAAAGGCCACTCAAAAACCGAGCAGGAGAATCAGAATTCAAACCCACATCTGGCTGACCCATGTGCTAGTCTTTCTTATCACTAATACTCAGCTTTCAAGAAGAAAATAACCTTCATGAATTATTATAGTAATAAAAATACAAATGAGTCCTATAGTAGAAATTCCCAACACTGAATACAGAACTAGAATAGGGTGGGTAGGGGGATATATAATATTAATTGAGTGGACATATGAGAAGTCTTCATAAAGAGGTGGCAATTATCTTGAAAAATACATTTTTATCAGTCTTTTCTAACAGAGTCTGAGAGGCAAAGACAACTCAGTGGATGCGAATACTGTATTCCAATCACAGGAAAAGCATACTCCATTGTGAATAAAGGAAAGTTTATTGGGATCAGTGATAGCCTGAATAAAAACTCTGTCATGATTATGCAGTGACTTTGCTTACCAAATACTACCTTATAATCATTAGTTCAANGAATACTGTATTCCAATCACAGGAAAAGCATACTCCATTGTGAATAAAGGAAAGTTTATTGGGATCAGTGATAGCCTGAATAAAAACTCTGTCATGATTATGCAGTGACTTTGCTTACCAAATACTACCTTATAATCATTAGTTCAACTTTCTGGTTTCCTTGATAACAAGAAGACAGTGCTCTAAAGAGTAGACATTTGTGTTTTTGTCACTGGAGATTATCAGTTCAGTTCAGTCACTCAGTCGTGTCCGACTCTTTGAGACCCCATGAATCACAGCACGCCAGGCCTCCCTGTCCATCACCAACTCCCGGAGTTCACTCAAACTCACGTCCATCGAGTCGGTGATGCCATTCAGCCATCTAATCCNTTTGGGGAAGAACGCATACATGTATATGTATGGCTGAGGCCCTTCACTCTCCACCTGAAACTTATCACAGAATTGTTAATCAGTTATACTCTGCTGCTGCTGCTGCTAAGTAGCTTCAGTCGTGTCTGACTCTGTGAGACCCCATAGACGGCAGCCCACCAGGCTCCTCCATCCCTGGGATTTTCCAGGCAAGAATACTGGAGTGGGGTGCCATTGCCTTCTCCACTTATACTCTAATGTAAAAGAAAAAGTTTTTTGTTTTTTCTTCAATTCCCTGATTTAAATGTCAATCTCATTCAAAGGAAATGGCAACCCACTCCAGTACTCTTGCCTGGAGAACCCCATGGATGGAGGAACCTGGTGGGCTACAGTCCATGGGGTTGCAAAGAGTCTGACATGACTGAGCGACTTCACTTTCACTTTCTCACCCAAAAACCATCACAGGTTTAATTTAGAAAAATGTTTGACTGTTACTGTTAGTACCATTGCTGGGCCAAATACATACATAAAATCAATCATCACAGATGCCTAGTTGGTTGATATTGTCTGCTTATTATATTTGACATTTAGAACAGTAAAGCAATACTAGTTCAAATGAGTGACTAGAATTCACTAACAGACTTTTAGATCTGGAAAGGCCATTGGAGGTCTTTTAATGGCCTTTCTCATTGCAGACGCTGTTAGCATGGAGGGCACAGTAATTTTGTATGTGGGGGATTGTCAGGAGTACTGAAGGGCATTTGGCATCCCTGGCTTTAACTTCTGAATGAAAATAGCTCTCCCAATCACTGTGACAACCCTAAAACTGTCCAGTTTTTCAGATACCCTCAGTTCAGTCACTCAGTCATGTCTTTGCAACCCCATGAATCGCAGTACACCAGGCCTCCCTGTCCATCACCAACTCCTGGAGTTCACTCAGACTCACGTCCATAGAGTCAGTGATGCCATCCAACCATCTCAACCTTTGTTGTCCCTTTCTCCTCCTGCTCCCAATCCCTCCCAGCATCAGAGTCTTTTCCAATGTGTCAACTCTTCGCATCAGGTGACCAAAGTATTGGAGTTTCAGCTTCAGCATCAGTCATTCCAATGCCACCCAGGACTAATCTCCTTTAGAATGAACTGGTTGGATCTCCTTACAGTCCAAGGGACTATCAAGAGTCTTCTCCAACACCACAGTTCAAAAGCATCAATTTTTGGCACTCAGCTTTCTTCACAGTCCAACTCTCACATCCATATATGACCACTGGAAAAACCATCCCCAAGAAAAAGAAATGCAAAAAAGCAAAATGGCTGTCTGGGGAGGCCTTACAAATAGCCGTGAAAAGAAGAGAAGCGAAAAGCAAAAGAGAAAAGGAAAGATATTCCCANGTCTGTGGGGTCACAAAGAGTCAGAGATAACTGATCCACTGAACTAAACTGAACTGAATATATATATATGTGTGTGTTTATATATATATGTGTATATATATACACACATTTATATGTATGTATTTGAAAGACTTACTTGGCAGTCCAGTGGTTAAGATTCTGCACTTCTAATACAGGGGCACAGGTTCAGTCCCTGGTCAGGGAACTAAGTATCCAACATTCCATGTGGTGTGGCCAAGAAAAAAAAAAAGAATAGATCTATATCTCTGTATATGTAAATGTATAACTGAATCACTTGACTGTACACCTGAAACACTGTGAATTAATCATGCATATATATGTGAGGTTGCAACAAACTATAATGTATAACACAATGTATTGAGCTTCCCTTGTAGCTCAGTCAGTAAAGAATCTGCCTGCAGTGCAAGAGACCCTGGTTCGATCCCTGGGTTGGGAAGATCCCCTGGAGAAGGTAATGGCAACCCAGTCAGGTATCCTTGCCTGGCCTGGAAAATCTCATGGACAAAGGAGACTGGTGGGCTGCAGTCCATGGGGTTGCAAGGAGTCAGGCACAACTGAGCAACTAACACTTACCTATAATGTGTAGTAGTATACCAAGCTATAGTGTGCAAAGTTGGGTTAGGACTTTAGCCATGAAAGTATTAAGATTTTTGTTAACACACATGTACATTTTTGGTTTTAAACTAAAAGCATGTATAAATTACCCCCAATTTCAAAACCATTTTTGAAAAACTAGTTAGTTGGGGAAGCATTAATCCAAAATATATACACAAGCGTATTAGATGTCACTGTTGATGCTGAAAGGGAGCATTTGTGGGTGACAGCTAGCATTGTTTTGATTAACAACAATTCAATATGAGTTTAGATGTTACTTGCTCCAGGAAGTCATCACTCATCACTAGCCAAACAAATGCAAGTCACTGACATCCTATATGCTTCCCCGCCCCTCACAGAAATCAGGATTCTAGACTGTAGTCGGCACTGCTATCTCCCCACTCCCAACCCAACACTGGAGGCTCTGGGAGTTCAGAGACCTCATAAAGATGGTTTACCTGCCTTTGGAAACTTTTAACTTTGAGCCAAATGCCTGGCATGCAATTTGACTTTTAAAAATAATTTGTTGGGTGGGTAAGACAGGAAAGATGGCAAAGGAAAAGACTTCTATCTTTACTGAACACTTTGCACATTTCATGTTCTACTCTGAAGTCTGGGGAGCTGTAAAATCTACTCTTCTGTGTGTTCCACAGGGCCCTAACATTGCACCTGGCATGCCTAGGATCTCTCATTCTTTATTGAGGTAAAATTTGCATGTAATAAACTGCATTCATTTAGAGTATGCAGCTCAATGAGTTTTGAAACCAGTGTAACAGCTGCCACCGAGATACAGAATTTTCCATCAATCCAAAACCTTCCCTAGCCCCTTGGTAGTCGTTTTTATCCTCTACCTCCATCCCATGCCGCCACTGATTTGTTTTCTGTTGCTGTAGACTAGTTCGCATTTGCTAGAATTTTATATAAATTTGATCACACAGTATGTGCTCTTTCATGCCTGAGTAACTTCTTGCGATTCATTCTGTTGTTGCATGCATATATAGTTTGTTTCTTTTTACTCCTGAGTATGCATTTCATTGTATGGATACATAATAATTTGTTTATCCATTTACCTGTTGATAGATAACTGAGTTTTTTATAATTTGAGGCTATTATGAATAAGGCTTCTATAAATATTCATGGATAAGTTTTTGCGTAGACGTATGTTTCCATTTTCCTTGGGTGAATGCCTAGGAGTAGAATTCTTGATTATATGGCAAATGTATGATGGTCAGTATAAGAAGCTATCGAATTGTTTTCCAAGTGGTTGTATCATATTTTTATTATCAGCAGCAAATACTTGAGAGTTCCATTTGTTCTGCAAGTTCTCTTCCCACCACTTGGTATTGTCAGTCTTTTTAATTTTAGCCATTTTGGTAGGCGGGTGGTGGTGTCTTACCATGGTTTTTATGTGCATTTTTCTGATATTGAGCACATTGTTCAATCCAATTATCTTCTTTGGTGAGGGGTCTGTCCAAGTCTTCAGTCCATTTTTAAAAATTGTTTGTCTTTATTTTACTGAATTATAGGAGTTCTTTATATGTCCTATTTACAAGTCCTTTGTCTATTATATAAAGAACTATGGACAGTTTTTTCTAGTCCATAACTGTGTTTTCACTTGCTTAATGATATCTCTTAAGTAGTAATAAGTTCTAAATTTTGATTAAGTTCAAATGATCAGTTTTTAAATAGTTTCTTTTTTTCTGTTCTCTGAGAAATCCCACTCCAAGATCACAAAATTGTTTCTTTTATGTTTCATTCTAGAGTTTCATAGCTTTATCTTTTATATTTAGATATATATGAGTTAATCTTGTTAATCTTCATGTATGATGTGAGATAAAGATTGAGGGTTAATTTTTTTCTCATGTGTATATCCAGCGGTTCCAACAGCATTTGTTGTAAAGACTTTCCTTTCCCTGTTGAATAACTTGGCACCACTGTCAAAAAATCAACTGATTGCCAACGTGTAGCTCTAGTTCTGGGTTTTTGCTTCTATTTCATTGATCTGCATGTTTATCCTTTCACAAATAGTGAATTACTTTAATTTTATAGTGGATCTTGAAATCAATCTGTCATGAACTTTTGTTCTTTTTCTGCATATATGTTTTATGTCATTTAAGTGTTTATCCTAGAGGTGATCCTATTTAACAGGGCAAGCATAACCTTACTTCTTTCCATAGCCCTTGATAACTTAAAGTGTTTCTGAAGCCATAACTTGAGAGGATCAGGCTTTCCTTACTCTGCCATCTCTAGTTTATTTCCCTGTCCCAAGAGAACACTTAGCCAGGAGACTCTTTGGTTGTTTTGTTTAATGCTTGGCCTGTGGTCTTTAATCTTTTTTCTTTTTAAAAAAATTTTAAATTATTAGTTTAATTGGAAGCTAATTACTTTACATTACTGCAGTGGTTTTTGCCGTACATTGACATGCACCAGCCATGGGTGTACATGTGTTCCCCATCCTGAACACCCCTCCCACCTCCCTCCCCATCCCATCCCTCAGGGTCATCCCAGTGCACCAGCCCTGAGCACCCTATCTCCTGCATCAAACCCCCAGGAGATTCTTTGACTTACCAATGACTAAAACTTGGTTTTAACTAGACAATATATAGGGTCACGAGGGGGAACTTTCACACATGCTCAGATGAATTGCAAAAAGAGATTTCTGTCTATTTTCTAAAAAGGTTTATTTATTTACTTTTTTTTTTTTTTAATTCAGCTGGGTCTTTTAATTGTTATATGAAGAAGCTTTAGCTGCAGCCCTGTCCAGGGATTGAACCTGGGCCCCCTGCATCAGGAGCGTGGAGTCTTGGTCACTAGATCACTAAGGAAGTCCAAATTTCTGTGTAATTTTACAAAAGTTATTTGAGAATGCAAAGTATGAGTTGTATGAGCTGTTTGTATATTTTGGAAATTAATCCTTTGTCGGTTGTTTCATTTGTTATTATTTTCTCCCATTCTGAGGGCTGTCCTTTCACCTTGCTTATAGCTTCCTTTGCTGTGCAAAAGCTTTTACGTTTAATCAGGTCCCACTTGTTTACTTTTGTTTTTATTTCCATTACTCTAGGAGGTGTGTCAAAGAGGATCTTGCTTTGATTTATGTCAAAGCAAGTGTTCTGCCTGTGTTTTCCTCTAAGAGTTTTATAGTTTCTGGTCTTACATTTAGGTCTTTAATCCATTTTGAGTTTATCTTTGTGTTTGGTATTAGGAAGTGTTCTAATTTCATTCTTTTGCATGTAGCTGTCCAGCTTTCCCAGCACCATTTATTGAAGAGGCTGTCTTTGCCCCATTGTATATTCTTACCTCCTTTGTCAAAAACAAGGTGCCCATAGGTGCAAAGGTTTATTTCTGGGCTTTCTATCTTGTTCCATTGGTCTATGTTTCTGTTTTTGTGCCAGCACCATACTGTATTGATGACTGTAGCTTTGTAGTATAATCTGAAGTCAGGAAGGTTGATTCCTCCAGCTCCATTCTTCTTTCTCAAGACTGCTTTAGCTATTTAGGGTCTTTTGTGTTTCCATATGAATTGTGAAATTTTTTGTTCTAGCTCTGTGAAAAAAGCCATTGGTAATTTAATGGGATTACATTGAATCTGTAAGTTGCATTTGTTAGTATAGTAATTTTCATAATATTGATTCTTCCTACCCAGGAACATGGACTACCTCTCCATCAGTTTATGACATCTTTGATTTCTTTCATCAGTGTCTTATAATTTTCTGTGTACAGTTCTTTTGTCTCCTTAGGTAAGTTTATTCCTAGATTCTTAATTCTTTTTGTTGCAATGGTTAATGGGATTGATTCCTTAATTTCTCTTTCTGGTTTTTCATTGTTAGTATATAGAAATGCAAGTGATTTCTGTGTATTGATTTTGTATCCTGCAACTTTGCTAAGTTCACTGATTAGTTCTAGTAATTTTCTGATACTATCTTTAGGGTTTTCTATGTACAGTATCATGTCATCTGCAAACAGTGAGAGCTTTACTTCTTCTTTTCCAATCTGTATTCCTTTTATTTCTTTTTCTTCTCTGATTGCTGTAGCTAGGACTTCCAGAACTATGTTGAATAATAGTGGTGAAAATGGACACCCTTGTCTTATTCCTGATCTTAGGGGGAATGCTTTCAGTTTTTCACCATTGAGAATAATGTTTGCTGTAGGCTTATCATATATGGTCTTTCTTGTGTTGAGGTAGGTTTCCTCTATGCCCATTTTTTGAAGAGTTTTAATCATAAATGGGTGCTAGATTTTGTCAAAGGCTTTTTCTGCATCTATTGAGATGATCATATGGTTTTTATCTTTCAATTTGTTAGTATGGTATATCACATTAATTGATTTGCATATGTTGAAAAATCCTTGCATTCCTGGAATAAACCCAACTTGATCATGGTGTATGAGCTTTTTGATGCATTGTTGAATTCTGTTTGCTGAGAATGTTTGCATCTAGGTTCATCAGTGATATTGGCCTGTAGTTTTCTTTTTGTGTGTTGTCTTTGTCTGGTTTTGGTATCAGGGTGAGGGTGGCCTTGTAGAATGAGTTTGGAAGTGTTCCTTCCTCTGCAATTTTTTGAAAGAGTTTTAGAAGGAGAGGCATTAGCTATTCTCTAAATGTGTGATAGAATTCTCCTGTGAAGCCATCTGGTCCTGGGCTTTTGTTTTTTGGGAGATTTTGGATCACAGCTTCAATTTCAGTGCTTGTAATTGGGTTGTTCATAATTTCTATTTCTTCCTGGTTGAGTCTTGGAAGATTGAACTTTTCTAGGAATCTGTCCATTTCTTCCAGGCTATCCATTGTATTGCCATATAGTTATTCATTATGGTCTCTTATAATCTTTTGTATTTCTTCATGGTCTGTTGTAACCTCTCCTTTTTAATTTCTAATTTTGTTGATTTTATTTTTCTCTCTTTTTTTCTTGATGAGTCTGGCTAAATGTTTGTCAATTTTGTTTATCTTCTCAAAAAACCAGCTTTTAGTTTTACTAATATTTACTATTGTTTCTTTCATTTCTTTTTCATTTATTTCTGCTTGGATCTTTATGATTTCTTTCCTTCTACTAATTTGTTGTTGTTGTTTTCCCAGTTGTTTTAGGTGTAAAATTAGGTTGTCTATTCTATGCTTTTCTTGTTTCTTGTATTGTAAGAGTGTATTGCTATAAACTTCCCTCTTAGGACTGCTTTTGCTGAGTCCCATAGGCTTTGAGTTGTCATGTTTTCATTGTCATTTGTTTCTAGAAATTTTTTGATTTCCCTTTTGATTTCTTTGGTAACCTACCCTGAGCACATAGACGCAAGATTTTTTTGCCTGTGGCAGCTCTGCCCCAGTAAACGTTGAGCACGTGGCACAGCTGCCTGGCTTGCAGGGACCCTGGTGGTGCCAAATGTGCCGGGACACAGATTGCCTCCACCGCAGGAGTTATGGCCCTATCAGAGACTTTTTTCGAGCCTCTTGTAGCTGGCAATCAGAAGGCCTCTTTGGCCAGTCTTTCTCTGTAGCTGTGCCCATTCAGGCACTTAGAAGGCTCTCTTGCCTGGGCTCCTTCTCTGTTGTTCGGTGCATCAGGCACGTAGAGGGGCCTCCCTGGCTGGGGTCCTGCTCTGTAGATCATCGGTGCATCGGGCACTTAAAGGATCAGCCTGGGTGGGGTCCTACTCTGTAGTTCAGTGTGTCAGGTGCTTGGCAGGCCAGCCTCTCTGCTGTTCAGCTGCCATTTCTGCCGTGTGGCGGGAGAGAGGCTATGATGATGGCTCCACCCCCTATACATGACTCAGCAGTATCACCTTGCTTCCATGTCTGCCTGGCTTTCCTCCCAGGCATTTCCCACCACGATCTCCTCCCTCCCCTCCCCTCCCCTCGATCTGTCTCTCCACAGTCACCAGCAGCCCTTGCCCTGGGATTGCTCCACAACTCCTAAACTCCAACTCCCAGCCACTGTGTCATTTGGGATATGTACGGATGCAGCAAGGACTGTCTGATTCTCATTCCATTTAGGCTGCCACAGATCAGCTGTTTCACTCTCATCCTTAAAGGTTTCTCCTCTGACTCAGACAAGTCCCCCTGTGTGGGGATCAGACGCCTGCTTCAGTTCCCCCACCTGCCGACAGCAGGTCCAGTCCTACTAACAATCCTGTTTCTCCCCCTAGTTCCTTCATCCTACTGAGTTTTGCGTGTTCTGTATATTCTTTTCTGCTGGTCAGGTCCTCCTGTCCGCTCTCAGCTGGTGTTCTGCACGCACTTCTCTGTCTGAAGGTGTGTTCCTGATGTATCCGTGGAGAGAGATGTACTCCATGCCCACCTGCCCCCTGCCTTCTTGTCCTCTCTTCTAACAGTTTATTTTAATGCTCAACACCTTGTATTGATTGATTATTTACTGTGGGCCAGATATTGTTTTAAGTACTTAACATGCATTATTACTTTAATCATCATAGAAACTATAGGTAGACGTTATTATTAGGACAGATAAGGAAATTGAGACAATTAGTACATTTTAGTGTTAGGGTCCTAACTAAAGTCCGTTGATGACAGTCTGAATTCCTGACTGGTATGATGTCCTGTCTCAAAATACAGCCTATTTTGCCAGCCTCTCTCAGGAAATCTTAGATACGACTGAAGGGCATCAATAATCCTATTTGCACATGGCCACCTAGTATACAGAAAGAGATGATGAAGAGCATTGCATTACTCAAGAGGTCCCAGGGATACCATAATTTTAAAACTCCCAACAAAAGATGATGTAGGAAAGGACTTCCCTGATGGCACAGTTGTTAAGAATCCACCTGTCAGTGCAGGGGACACAAGTTTGATCCCTGGTCCAGGAAGATCCCATACGCCACTGGGCAATTAAGCCCATGAGCCACAACTACTAAGCCTGCACCCTAGAGCCCATGCCCTGCAACAAGAGAAGCCATCACAGTGAGAAGCCCATTCACAGCACCAAACCCTCAGCACAGTCAAAAATAAATAAATAAGGACATAGAATGATGTAAGAAGGATGCTCCCTGCAGCTCCTGGTGAGTGTGTCCCAGACAGATTGGCAAGTAACTCTTTTCTCTGTTTCTCGATTCAAGTGCTGTGAGTAATGTTTTGAGTTGGCAGAGTTGGCATCACTAAAATAGCCTTCCTTTCCAGCCCTTGGGGAATTTGGTAAAACTTCTTTGTCAAAATCAGCTACAAAATAGGAAGAGCTAGACCGCTTTTTGGTTTTTGTTTTTGAAAATATATTTGTGTCAAATATTGAAAGTAACACATGTACATTTTGGATAATCTATAAAATACNAAATAGCCTTCCTTTCCAGCCCTTGGGGAATTTGGTAAAACTTCTTTGTCAAAATCAGCTACAAAATAGGAAGAGCTAGACCGCTTTTTGGTTTTTGTTTTTGAAAATATATTTGTGTCAAATATTGAAAGTAACACATGTACATTTTGGATAATCTATAAAATACAAGAAAAACTACAAAAACAAAAACTGTTATAATCTTACCACTCAGAGGTAGTCACTATTAATATTTGAGTGTTCTAGTTTTCTAATGTTTCTCTATGCACACACAAACATGAATATACACATATTTGGAAAATATAATTGATACCACATTACATGTTGTAAGCAATTTTTACAATAGCATATAGAATATTTTCCTTTGTTTTCCTAAAGCATTGTTTTTACGGCCACATAGTATTACATCATTTCATGGCTGCATGTTGTTCAGTTGCTCAGTGGTGTCAGCCTCTTTGCGACCCCATGGACTGCAGCACACCAGGCCTCCCTTTCCATCACCAACTCCCGGAATTTACTCAAACTCACGTACATTGAGTCAGTGATGCCATCCAACCATCTCATCTTCTATCTTCCCCTTCTCCTGCCTTCAGTCTTTCCCAGCATCAGGGTCTTTTCCAATGAGTAAGCTCTTCACATCAGGCTGCATATGATACTCATAATTTATTTAACCACATCCCAAATGTTTCACATTTAAAATGTCTCTGATCTCTTCATACATATGTACATATCTGTTTGTGTCTGAGTCTTAATGTTTCCTTAGGAGAGGGAAAGAGGAGGAAGCTAAATCATTCATTCAAAGTTACTGTTTCATTCTGACAAAGCTGTATCAGTTAACACTCCCAGGGGACTTCCNTCCATTTAGGCTGCCACAGATCAGCTGTTTCACTCTCATCCTTAAAGGTTTCTCCTCTGACTCAGACAAGTCCCCCTGTGTGGGGATCAGACGCCTGCTTCAGTTCCCCCACCCGCCGACAGCAGGTCCAGTCCTACTAACAATCCTGTTTCTCCCCCTAGTTCCTTCATCCTACTGAGTTTTGCGTGTTCTGTATATTCTTTTCTGCTGGTCAGGTCCTCTTGTCCGCTCTCAGCTGGTGTTCTGCACGCACTTCTCTGTCTGAAGGTGTGTTCCTGATGTATCCGTGGAGAGAGATGTACTCCATGCCCACCTGCCCCCTGCCTTCTTGTCCTCTCTTCTAACAGTTTATTTTAATGCTCAACACCTTGTATTGATTGATTATTTACTGTGGGCCAGATATTGTTTTAAGTACTTAACATGCATTATTACTTTAATCATCATAGAAACTATAGGTAGACGTTATTATTAGGACAGATAAGGAAATTGAGACAATTAGTACATTTTAGTGTTAGGGTCCTAACTAAAGTCCGTTGATGACAGTCTGAATTCCTGACTGGTATGATGTCCTGTCTCAAAATACAGCCTATTTTGCCAGCCTCTCTCAGGAAATCTTAGATACGACTGAAGGGCATCAATAATCCTATTTGCACATGGCCACCTAGTATACAGAAAGAGATGATGAAGAGCATTGCATTACTCAAGAGGTCCCAGGGATACCATAATTTTAAAACTCCCAACAAAAGATGATGTAGGAAAGGACTTCCCTGATGGCACAGTTGTTAAGAATCCACCTGTCAGTGCAGGGGACACAAGTTTGATCCCTGGTCCAGGAAGATCCCATACGCCACTGGGCAATTAAGCCCATGAGCCACAACTACTAAGCCTGCACCCTAGAGCCCATGCCCTGCAACAAGAGAAGCCACCACAGTGAGAAGCCCATTCACAGCACCAAACCCTCAGCACAGTCAAAAATAAATAAATAAGGACATAGAATGATGTAGGAAGGATGCTCCCTGCAGCTCCTGGTGAGTGTGTCCCAGACAGATTGGCAAGTGACTCTTTTCTCTGTTTCTCGATTCAAGTGCTGTGAGTAATGTTTTGAGTTGGCAGAGTTGGCATCACTAAAATAGCCTTCCTTTCCAGCCCTTGGGGAATTTGGTAAAACTTCTTTGTCAAAATCAGCTACAAAATAGGAAGAGCTAGACCGCTTTTTGGTTTTTCTTTTTGAAAATATATTTGTGTCAAATATTGAAAGTAACACATGTACATTTTGGATAATCTATAAAATACAAGAAAAACTACAAAAACAAAAACTGTTATAATCTTACCACTCAGAGGTAGTCACTATTAATATTTGAGTGTTCTAGTTTTCTAATGTTTCTCTATGCACACACAAACATGAATATACACATATTTGGAAAATATAATTGATACCACATTACATGTTGTAAGCAATTTTTACAATAGCATATAGAATATTTTCCTTTGTTTTCCTAAAGCATTGTTTTTACGGCCACATAGTATTACATCATTTCATGGCTGCATGTTGTTCAGTTGCTCAGTGGTGTCAGCCTCTTTGCGACCCCATGGACTGCAGCACACCAGGCCTCCCTTTCCATCACCAACTCCCGGAGTTTACTCAAACTCACGTACACTGAGTCAGTGATGCCATCCAACCATCTCATCTTCTATCTTCCCCTTCTCCTGCCTTCAGTCTTTCCCAGCATCAGGGTCTTTTCCAATGAGTAAGCTCTTCACATCAGGCTGCATATGATACTCATAATTTATTTAACCACATCCCAAATGTTTCACATTTAAAATGTCTCTGATCTCTTCATACATATGTACATATCTGTTTGTGTCTGAGTCTTAATGTTTCCTTAGGAGAGGGAAAGAGGAGGAAGCTAAATCATTCATTCAAAGTTACTGTTTCATTCTGACAAAGCTGTATCAGTTAACACTCCCAGGGGACTTCCCTTGGCAGTCCAGTGGTAAGAATCTGCCTTGCGCAGCAAGGGACACAGTTTCCTTCTCTGGTCAGGGAACTAAGATCCCACATGCCACGGGACAACTCAACCCAAGTGCCACAGCTACTGAAGCCTGTGCCACGAAGGAAGAGGCTTCATGATTCAGTGAAGATCCCGCGTGCTGCAACTAAAGTCAAATAAATTAAAACAAACAAACAAAAAAACTGTCGGTAGAGATGGGTTATCATCTGATGACTAAAAGATCTGTAATGTGTTAGCAGCCAGATCCTGAGAGCGCTGTCAAAATTGTAAGGGTCCTTCCACTGGGAGCAGGAAGCGTAGTGACAACAGTGAGGAAATACCAACCAAGCTTTTCAACTTTCTACCAAAACGTCAGTTTTGCCACGTGCCATCTGTAGGGTCAGGCCACCCAAGACGGCCTGTTCTCTTGTTCTCTATACATCCCCCGCTTGACCAGTGCCTGCTTCACTTAAACCTTCGCCTGGCAGACCTTCCTACAGGCTTGCCTCAGGCCCCAGCTAATGGTTGTTCTAACTTTAACCACCATAATGGCTTATTAAAAGGGCGATGGGGAGGTGTACTGTTCTGCTAGTGTCCCTGATAACAAATGAACCAACCTGATGTCAATTCCCCCTCTAACTGGAAAGCTCTCCCTGCTTCCAGGAGTGAAGATGGCTGCCATGTCCTCCCCACCGTCTGCCATGTATTTGAAACTCGATGACTAAGTTCTGTTCTTTCAGATCAAATTCTGAGGAACAGATTTTACTTACAGGATGATTTATGGTGAAAATATTTCTAAGCCTTTGCAGGCCCACAATTATGATGCTGTGTGAATATCTCTATAAGGAGATGGTTTACTTATCCCTGCTACTGCTACTGCTAAGTCACTTCAGTCATGTCTGACTCTGTGCGACCCCATAGACGGCAGCCCACCAGGCCCCCCCATCCCTGGGATTCTCCAGGCAAGAACACTGGAGTGGGTTGCCATTTCCTTCTCCAATGCATGAAAATGAAAAGTGAAAGTGAAGTCACTNACCTGACCTGCCTCTTGAGAAACCTATATGCAGGTCAGGAAGCAGCAGTTAGAACTGGACATGGAGCAATAGACTGGTTCCTAATAGGAAAAGGAGTACATCAAGGCTGTATATTGTCACCCTGCTTATTTAACTAATATGCAGAAGGAAATGGCAACCCACTCCAGTGTTCTTGCCTCGAGAATCCCAGGGATGGGGCAAGCCTGGTGGGCTGCCGTCTATGGGGTCTCATAGAGTTGGACACGACTGAGGCAACTTAGCAGCAGCAGCAGCAGCAGCAGCAGCAGCAGCAGCAGCAGAGTACATCATGAGAAATACTGGGCTGGAAGAAGCACAAGCTGGAATCAAGATTGCTGGGAGAAATATCAATAACCTCAGACATGCAAATGACACCACCCTTATGGCAGAAAATGAAGAGGAANAGCAGCAGCAGCAGCAGCAGCAGCAGCAGCAGAGTACATCATGAGAAATACTGGGCTGGAAGAAGCACAAGCTGGAATCAAGATTGCTGGGAGAAATATCAATAACCTCAGACATGCAAATGACACCACCCTTATGGCAGAAAATGAAGAGGAACTCAAAAGCCTCTTGATGCAAGTGAAAGAGGAAATTGAAAAAGTTGGCTTAAAGTTCAACATTCAGAAAACTAAGATCATGGCATCCGGTCCCATCACTTCATGGGAAATAGATGGGGAAACAGTGGAAACAGTCGTTGACTTTATTTTTTGGGGCTCCAAAATCAGTGCAAATGGTGATTGCAGCCATGAAATAAGACACTTATTCCTTGGAAGGAAAGCTATGACCAACCTAGATAGCATATTCAAAAGCATAGACATTACTTTGCCCACAAAGGTCTGTCTAGTCAAGGCTATGGTTTTTCCAGTGATCATGTATGGATGTGAGAGTTGGACTGTGAAGAAAGTTGAGCACCGAAGAATGGATGCTTTTGAACTGTGGTGCTGGAGAAGTCTCTTGCGAGTCCCTTGGACTGCAAGGAGATCCAACCAGTCCGTTCTAAAGGAGACCAGTCCTGGGTGTTCATTGGTAGGACTGATGCTGGGGCTGAAACTCCAATACTTTGGCCACCTCATGTGAAGAGTTGACTCATTGGAAAAGACTCTGATGCTGGGAGAGATTGTGGGCAGGAGGAGAAGGGGACGACAGAGGATGAGATGGCTGGATGGCATCACCCACTCAATGCACATGACTTTTGGTGAACTCTGGATGTTGGTGATAGACAGGGAGGCCTGGCGTGCTGCAATTTATAGTGTCGGAAAGAGCCGGACACAACTGAGCGACTGAACTGAACTGAACTGACAACTTTTCTTAAGTTGTTACTCTTAATTTTCACAGCCTCTCTATGGGGCAGATATTGTTACTATCCTTAATTCACTGTGAGGAACTAAGGCTGTGGTGGGTGATATGATGTGCCCTAGCTTTGCTGCCAGTAAGCGGCAGATCTCAGAGCTCTGAGTGCAGGTCTGCCTTGGATTCAGCCCACTAGATAGCACTGCCTCTCAGGTTTGTGTACCTGAGCTCATTTGACATAGGCTGTTTGGAAACTTTTTATAATTTGACAGTATGGTGTAGAGAGCTTTTCATGTCAATGAATTATAAAATATTTCCTTACCATGTTTGATAAATTTACGTTATTACCTTGAATGCTACCCTAACATTTATTCTATTAGTCTCTTAGATTTAGATTACTTCATATTCGTTCTTCCTATTATAATTGTTTGTAATTTAAATCGTGGTACATTGCTAGTTCTGCTGAATTATTTCCCAAGAATAAATTCCTGAAGGTAGAAGTGCTAGTCAAAGAGAATACATATTTTAAGGTTTTTGACATATGCTGAAAAATGGCCCCATGAAAGGTCTTAGTCATTTATACAAGAACAACCAGTGTATGGGCTTCCTTGGAGGCTCAGTGGTAAAGAATCTATCTGCCAATGCAGGAGACACGGATTCAATCCCTGATCTGGGGAGATCCCACATGCCGTGGAGCAACTAAGCTACTGAGCCTGCGCTCGAGAGCCCATGAGCTGAACGGCTGTGCCCACATGCTGCGGCTGCTGAAGCTGCCTGCCCTGAGCCCACGCTCTGCAACAAGAGGAGCCACCCCAGTGAGAAGTGCGTGCACTGCAACTAGAGAAAAGCCAAATGCCACAGCTAGAGAAAAGCCGGCGCAGCAATGAAGACCCGGCACAGCCAGAAATAAATAAATCAGCTAAATAAAATAAAAAAAACACTATAAATTAATTAACCTCCAATTAAAATAAATAAATTCATATTTAAATAATTAAATAAAATGGAAAAAAACAAAACAAAACAAAAAACGAATAGCACCGGAGAGTGCCCACCGCCCACACCCTTCAGATAAGCGACTATTGGCATTTCTTATTTTTTGGATTCTTACTCAGTTTGAAAGCTGATTGTCTATTTGTGTTTCTTCTTTTGTGAATCCACTGTTTGTATTTGTAGCCTGTTTTTTCTGTTAGAAAGTTTGCTTATTTTTTCATTGGAACATAAGGTCTCTGGGACTTTCCTGGCAGCCCAGTGGTTAGTGCTCTGTGCTTCCACTGTAGGGGGCAAAGAGTTTGATCGCTGGTCCCAAAACTAAGACCTCAAAAGCCAAGTGATGCTGGCAAAAAAAGAATATAAAATCTCCTTTTTTACAATGAAGATTCCAATCCTTCAGGTATCATATTGTTGCCAATTTATTTTTCCAAAATTCTTACCATTTATAATTTTGCCCTTTAAAAGACATTAAGTATGTTGGCACATTAATGTTTGTTTCACTTTGTTTTTTAATTTTTATATTGAAGTATAGTTGATTTACCATGTTGTGTTAGTTTCAGATTAGAGCAAAGTGATTCAATTATATATACATGTATACATGTATTTATGGGCTTCCCAGGTGATGCAGTAGTAAAGGATCCACTGACCAGTGCAGGAGATGCAAGAGACACAGGTTCGTTTCTGGGTCAGGAAGATCCCCTGGAGAAGGGAATGGCAACCCACTCCAGTATTCTTGCCTGGAAAATCTCACGACAGAGGAAACTGGTGGGCCACAGGCCATGTGATCTCAGAGTTGGACATGACTGAGCACACACTCACATATATTCTTTTTCAGATTCTTTTCCATTATGTGTTATTACAAGACATTGGATATAGTTCCCTGTGCTAGCAGACTTTGTTGTTTGTCTACCTTGTATATAGTAGTATACACCTGTTAATCCCAAGCTCCTAATTTATCCCTCCCCGCCCCTCTTCTGTTCTCCTTTGGTAACCATCAGTTTGTTTTCTATGTCTGAAATTTTTCACATCTAGTATTCTTCAACAGTACTTTCATAATTCAATTTTTCCACTTTATGGATAACTCACTGTAAAATTCTCAGATTTCTGCTTAATATTCTGGAAAAATATGCATCCAATTTGATTATAAATCAATTAACTCCACATTTGAGGAATGGAGTCAATTATTGTTGTTTGTTTTAAATTAATGGATTGTTTTTTGAGCGTTTTAAGTTTGCAGAAAAATGTTGCAGAATGTAGAGAGTTCCCATATACCACCCCACTCCCATCCTGGCCTGAGGCCCCCCTACCTATTATTAACATTTTGCATAATTGTGGCACATTTGTTACAGTTGATAAGTCAATGTTAATACATTATTGTTAACAAAAGTCCATACTTTACACAAGGGTTCACTCCTTGTGCTGTATGTTCTTGAGTTTTGATAAATGGCATATGTCTACAATTATAGTCTCATGCAGTAGTTTCACTGACCTAAAAATTCCCTCTGCTCCACCCACATTTTCATCCCTTCCTTCCCCCTAACTCCTGGTAACTGCTGATTTATTTATTTATTTATTTTTGCTGTCTCTATAGTTTTGCCTTTTTCAGAATATCATAAAGTTGGAATCATGCACCTGCAGCCATTTGAGACTGGCTGCTTTCATTTAGTAACACATTTAAATTTCTTCCAAGTCTTTCTGCAGACTGATAGCTCATTTCTACATTTCCTCAGTCTATGAGCTTTTCCAGGCAAGAATATTGGAGTGGATTACGATGTCCTCCTCCAGGGGATCTTCCCAACCCAGGGTTCAAACCGCAGTCTCTTGCATCTCTGGCATTGCAGGCAGATTCTTTACTGTTTGAGCCACTGGGGAATCCCCATTTCTTCGTACTGTCAAACAATATTTGACTGTGTACCACAGTTTATTTATGTGTTCACCTGTTGGGTTTCTTGATTGCTTCCAAGTTTTGGCAATTACAAATAAAGCATCTATAACTATTTCTGTGTGGGTTTTTGTGTAGACCAATTTTCAACTCATTTGAGTAAATATCAGGGAGTGTGAGTGCTGGTAAGAGTATGTTTCATTTTGTAAGATTTATCTAATTTTGATTGTAGTGTTTATGGTTAATTTTTTAAATTTCATTAAATGGCAGAACACTGTTACTTTCTTGATAGAAATTGTGTTTAAGTTTGTAGAAGATGAAATCTCAACAACCATCACAGACTGATGGGAAATCTGGAGAAACCGTTTATAAAGACATTTTTCTTTCCTCTTCTGTTCTTGTTTTCTAAAAAAGCCAATATGGTCATGGGTGACCAATTAACCTGGTTTGCTGAGATGTGGGACTTTTAGTGATATAACCACCTTGTGACTGATAACAGCAGTGTGGTTCTAGATTATAAAATACAGCGAAAATTGGATTCTGGGAATTCAGCTTTTGCTTTGGAAATTCTGTCAGCCAGGCAATTGTAAGATATTGGCAGTTGTCTGTGTTATGGTTCTGTGATTTCATTGTACTTATGTTTTGGTCTTAAATTTACTGGTGATATGGGCCTTGTATGAATGAAGGAGTACTCTGATGGGCTTTGTTAACTGCCTGGATCTTTGGATAATAATGGAAACTTATTTTTCTCTTCAAATTAATTCTCTGGGTTGCCAGTTCATCCTGATTTGCCTGGAACTTTCCTAGTTTTAGCCCTGAAAGTCCTGCGTTCCTGGAAACTCCTCAGTCTTAGGTAAGTGAGAAGGGTCTTGGGTCACTTTCTTTTGGGTAGTTTGCTTGATTCTCTGCCTGTAGGATTTTGACCAAAGGAGTGACACTCACAATATATTTAAGGGAAATTTTTCTAGTGTGGCAATTAGGACTGGAATGAAGTGAGGTTAGAATGAGGAAACCCACCTTCAAACAAGGCAGCAAAACCCTGAACCCCTTTAGAAATGGAGAGGAAGGGGGAAGGACTTAGAGGATATTCTCTAGAACGCTAGTTTTTCTGCTTGTTGTTTAATCGCTGAGTTGTGTCCGACTCTTTGCACCCCCATGGACGGCAGCACGCTGAGATGACAGTCTTGTCGTGGGGAAGGGCCTCGCGTAATTTAGTGAAGCTTTGAGCCATGCTGTACAGGACCACCCAAGACGGACAGGTCACAGTGGAGAGTTCTGACAAAATGTGGTCCACTAGAGGACGGAATGGCAAACCACTCCACTATTCTTGCCCTGAGAACCCCATGAACAAGAACAGTATGGAAAGGTGCTTTTTAAGGTGGGGTAACTGCTTTTCTGAAGTTCATTAATAACCTCTTTACCACAACTGCAGCAGTCTTTTGAAATTCTCCGTAGTTTCAGTTCTCTAATTCATTTCACATTATTTAAAACCCCTTTTGAATCCTCCCCCGCCCCCTGCCTCCCTTGACCTAGTGTCTTTCAACATCCTCACTTACTGAGGCTTTTTTTTTTTTTTTTAAATCCTGGTCACAGTGATTCTTTTCCTCCCTCCCTCCTCTCTATGTCCTGGATTCATGCATCCTAGGCAAACCGACCAGGTAGAAGATCAGCCCAACATCCCAAGTTCCCAGTTTCATGCCTTCCTGACACCAATGCCCTTTGCCATCAGCTTACTTCAGGTACTTTCGTTCTCCGCCAGGATTTTGACATCACTCACATGGCTTACACTACATCAAGTCTTCTCTGGCCACTCCAGCTTCATTCCTTGGCTTTTACGATGATCTCATTAAGATCTACAGTTCCTTTGTTCTTCTGTTTCTTTAAAATCTGTCAGTCTGGGCTTCCCTGGTGGCTCAGTGGTGAAGAGTTCACTTGCCTAAGTAGGGGACATGGGTCTAAGCTCTGGTCCCGAGCGATCCCACATGCCACAGGGAAGTTGAGCCCAAGGGCTGCAACTCCAGCTACTGAGCTCACCTGCCCTGGAATCTGTGCTCTGCAACAAGAGAAGTCACTGCAATGAGAAGCTTGTGCACCGCAGCTAAAGGGTGGCCTCTGCTCGCCACAGTTAGAGAAAGGCTTGCCCAGCAATGAGGGCCCAGCTATAGCCAAAAATAAATAAATGAAATAGTAAATTTAAAAAAATGTTGGTTAAAAAAGAAATCCATCAGTCTTCTGGTTTCAAGACCCTCTCTATGCCCAACAATCCAGAGAGGTTAAATGGCTATGCCTTTCTAGAGATAAGAAAAATTGGTAAATTTTACCTTTCTTTTAGGGTCTAGGAAAAGTTTTCAGACTTTTGCTGAGTCTAAAGGGTGTCATTTTGAAGACCAACATTGTATTGAAGACCTTAACAGAGAGTTTTGGTTGAGAGAGTACCAACTATACTAGCTTTAACAGTACTTTATTTTCCATGAATTGTTTAGAGTAAAAGGAAACAAAGAAGAGAAAGTAGCTATCCAGCAGCCTAAAATTTCTAAAGAATTCTTGGGAAATGACCTATGCTGTTGTTGGCAAAAATGACTTCCTTTCCTGGAAAAGAGAGGAAGAAGGGAGTCAGTCATCAGAATTACTTGCGTTAAGCCGAACATGCAGCAGCGGGCGAGATGCGGTGGAAAGACGCTCTGGGCGTGGCTGCTGTATTCGTTTCCCGCTGTAACAAATGGCCACATGAGGGGTGGCCTAAAACAATCACCCAGAGAGTGGACGGTTCTCTCACTGTTCCGGTGACCAGAAGTCTGAATTCAGTCTCACCGTGTTGGAATCAGCTTCAGCAGGGCCACTCTCCCTGTGGGAGAATCAGTCCTGTGCCTTTTCCAGCTTCCAGTGACTTTTAATGTTCCTGAGCATGGGCTGTGGCCCTCTAGGTTTCAAGGCCAGTAGCTTCAAATCATTTTCACATCACTTTCTCTGAGTGTCAAATAACGCCCTGCTTCTCTTTATACAGTTGTGATTGAATTTAGAACTCACTCTGAGAACTGGTAATGTTTTAGCCCTATAGCTCGGACAGCTAAGAATCTGCCTGCAATACAGGAGACCCAGGTTTGATTCCTGGGTCAGGAAGATCCATTGGAGAAGGAAATGGCTACCCACTCCAGTATCCTTGCCTGGAGAATTCCATGGACAGAGGAGCCTGGCGGGCTACAGTAGGTGGGGTCACAAAGAGTCAGACACAGGTGAGTGACTTTCACTTCACTGATAATTCAGGGTGATCTCCTCATCTCAAGATCCTTAACTTAATCATACCTGCAAAGAGCCTTTTTCCAAATAAGGCAACATTTTTCAGGTTCCAGGGATATCTTGGAGTGGCCATTATCTATCCTGTTTGAGCAGCATTGTTGGGCAGGATGGAGTTTTGCAGAATCAGTAGGAAGAAGAGAGATGGGGTGAATCTTCCAAGGACACCAACCCTAAAGTCAGTTCCATTTCGTGCAAATAACCACAATAGGCGAGGTCAATATATTGGATGGGGGAGAAGAAAAAGAGAACAACCATGAGGGAACTGAGGCACAGGTTTCGGACTTCCTGTCGCCTAGAACTTGAGCATTCTGCCTGTGGGCTGTGGGTTGCAAAATTTTAAAGTTGCTGAACACTCAACTGAGAATGTGCCTGAGACGGCAGAACTCAGAAGTGGAGACCACAACTGTGGTCCAAGACAAGAGTCAGAGGCACAAGTGGCTCAGAGGTCACTGGTGGAAGCTCTAGGGAGCAGCTCCAGCAGAAAGGCTCCTGACCTTGTCAACAGCCACAGGTGAAGTGGAGAATATTCAAAAGATAAGGGTTTTCGGGACCTCCCCAGTGGTCCAGTGGTTAAGACTCTGTGCTTCCACTGCAAGGAGCACAGGTTTGATCCCTGATGGGGGAACTACAGTGCTGCATGCTTTGAAGTGCAGTCAGAAAAACAAAACAAAAAAAAAAAGGAAGGAAAGAAAGAAAAGATGGGGACATTGATGGCGCAATCTTCAGCTTTAACAGCCTGTCTACTGATTTAATGCTAGTTATTGATTATATTCTACAGCTTCCCAGGTGACACAGTGATAGAGAATCTGCCTGCCAGTGCAGGAGATGCAAGAGACATGGGTTTGATCCCTGGGTTGGGAAGATCTCCTGGAGTAGGAAATGGTAACCCACTCTAGTATTCTTGCCTGGAAGATTCCATGGGCAGAGGAGCCTGGTAGGCTACAGTCTATGGGGTTGTAAAGAGTTGGACATGCCTGAGTGACTAAGTACACACACACACACACACACACATACACACTGATTATATTCTACAAATTAAGCTTTTTGATAACCTTGTTTAAAGTGCCCGAGCAAGGGGTTGAGTCAGACTTGCCTGTCTCTTCCTGTACTACTCTTGGGAGTGTAGGAGGGGGAGTAAGCTGACAGGGGTGATAATCTTTAATATGTGACTAGTGACTAGAGAATTTTATGGAAAGAGTGTGCCAAATATAGCTGTTGTGGGTGTATACAATTCTGAAGGCTGCTTCTGACTAATTTGGGGGATTTATAAGGATGGTATATTTTTCACGGGCTATCCCTGGTGACACAATGATAAAGAATGCACTTGCCAACACAGGAGACGGGTTTGATCTCTGCATCAGGAAGATCCCCTGGAGGAGAAAATGGTAGCCCACTCTGATATTCTTGCCTGGGAAATCCCATGGATGGAGGAGCCTGGCAGGCTACATTCATGGGGTCCAAAGAGTCAGAACTTAGCGACTGAGCATACATATTTTTCTCAGAGAGGACAGAGTCTTTTGGAAAGCTCAAGTAGTTGAGTGTGAAAGGTTCAGTGTGGGTGGGGACAGTTGCTTTGGCCACCTCTCCCCACCAAAAGCAACCAGAGTGGAAGCCCAAGCTCTTAATTCAAAGGTCTTCAGAGATGACTGAGCTGGAATTCCCCAGCCACAAACAGGAGAAGCGTCAAGTGGTGGGTAAGGGCGAAACTCTGTGGGTGACGCTGAGGTTTTTACCCAGGTCTCACCCCTGCGCTGTGCACTTCCCCGAGAGAGGCCCTGTCTCAAGAGTGAGGGCCGTGGGCTGTTTCTTGCTGCCTTCAAAAGGATTCAGATATTTTCTGAATAAGATGGAGAAAACTTTGACTTATAAGTGAAGCAGAAAGGGGGCTGTGCTAAGACAGTGATAGATCCCCTCTTGGGACATTCCAGCCATGAAATTAAGAAGAGGAGACCTAAAGCCACCAGGAGGGTAGAGGAGGAAGACACAGGAGACTCAGCTTTGGGCAGTTTACGAACTTCATCAAACATTTGGTGGTGTTGTCACTGAGTTTTGTCCTATTCTTTTTGACCCTATTGACTGTAGCCCACCAGGCTCCTCTGTCCTTGGGATTTCCCAGGCAAGAATGCTGCAGTGGATTGCCATTTCCTCCTCCAAGAGATTTTCGTGAGCCAGGGATTGAATCTGTGTCTCCTGCATTGGCAGGTGGATTCTTTACCACTGAGCCACCTAGGAAGCCTTCCTATCTGTTTAGAGTTTGATTATTCTGCCTGTGGGTAGTAAGTTGCAAAATTTCAATGTTGCTGAACACTCAGTGAGAGTGTGTTTTAGACTGAAGAACTAGAAGTGCAGCCCACTGAGCCGAGCTCCCTGTGCTATAAAATATATAGCAGCTCCTCACTACCTACCTGTCTTACACATGGTAGTGTTTATATATCAGTGCCACTCTCTCAATTCATCCCACCCTTCCAGGGGGAGAGTATTTTCAAGACTGATGTGAAAATTATTAATAAAAATTGCACAGTACTTTACAGATCAGATATGTAAAGGGCCAAGAGTATGATTGGTATTCACTACATGCAAATCTCTCTTTCCTAATATTAACTAATACATCCTATTTTAAAAAATTGTTTATTTAGTTGCACCAGGTCTTAGTTGAGTCACATGGGATCTAGTTCTTTGAAAAGGGATCAGACCCAGGCCCTCTGCAATTCAAGTATGAAGTCTTAGCCAGTGGACCACCAGGGAAGTCCCTATAAATACTTAAAAAAAAAAGAAATTAATTCATATCACTTTGAAAATATGTATATAGAGGCCTGGTATGTAAAAGAAACTCAACAAATTCTTTTCCAATAAATGGGTATTTTGAAACAGGATCATGAACTAGACAAGGTGCAGGTGATAACTTTCATGCTTTACAAGTGGGATTGAGATGCTTTCTTGCCCCCAAACACCTCCTCTCTCACTTGACTTGAAATTCTCATTATTAAGATTATGACATAGGATTGTACTTCCAATAAGAAAGTCATTAGCCATGAGTGGTTATCAAGCACTAAAGTGTGTCTAGGGCAGCTGTGGAAATAAATATTTAATTTCACTTAATTTTAACTTAAAGTTATATAGCCAAATGAGGTTAGTGGCTACTGGATTGGACAAAAAGGTTATGGAACAGTTTCATGATCCCAGAAAGTTCTATTGAACAGCACTGCTGTGAAGCAAGGGCAGGCAATTTTTCTCTCTGAAAGGCCAGATAGTAAATATTTTAGATTTTGTGGGACATATGATCACGGATACAACTACTTAGCTTTGCTATCGTAGTGTGAAAGTAGCCACAGATAACATGTCAGTGGATGAGCATGACTGTGTCCCAGTAAAACTTGATGGACACTGGAAAAACAGATCCTGACATAGAGACCATCATTCATTCCATCAGCAAACACGGGCTGAGAAACCTACTGCACACCAGTCGTGGTGTTACAAAGACTAAGTCACATGTTCTTATCCTGAGAGTGTTCATAATTTATAGAAAAAACTAACCATGAAAGTGAAATGGTAATGATGCTGTTTGTTAATTGCATTGATGAACAAAAGTAAGGCTATTTCTTCCCAGAAATTTATAGCTAATATGCATAAATGTTATTCATAAATGAGTCTTCTAATGTTCTTCCACTAGCATATTAGTAAAAATTGTGTTGATCAAATTCAGACACTTTATGTTTAGGCTTTATGCTTTTCCTTTTCCCGGAGTTCTCTTCTTGCCTGGAAAACTTATTTATCCTTCAGCATACACTTTAAACCTTCGACATGAAGTCTGCTAACACTTCCAAATTCTTATCATTTTTTTATACTCAGCAATACTCCTTGGGTTCTTCTTTATTCTAGCTAGTCAATAAACCTTGGAGAAAAGTTTAGAAATTTTGCATATCTGAGTCCCATTCAGATTTATTAAATTAGGTAGGAAATAAACATTTGTAGTTTAAAAAAATTCACAGATGGTTCTAATGCTTGGACTGAGAATCTCTGATCATAGCTCTTACTGTAGCATAACAAAGTAGAATATGAATTACTGGGGCAGAAAGGCTGTACTGGGTTTCTCCAGCTTGAAGCATGTTATAAACACTCAGTAAAAGTTGGTTGAATATATTGAACAAATTAATTAACAGAGAGAGCTGGAATGTATATGATGTGGAGGAATGTGTTTGTTTTTATTTTTAAAGGTTGGTGGGAATGGACCTTTACTCATTTCTGCTTTTAAATTTATTTTTAATTGCAAGATAATTGTTTTACAAAATTGTGTTGGTTCTGCCATACATCAACCTGAGTCAGGTACAGGTATACATATATCCCCGCCCTCTTGAAAGGATTCCTTCTAGAGGGGCAGGACGGGGGTGGTGCGGATGGGTGGCATTGAATGAGGTTTGAGCCCAGAAGTGGAAATCTAGCACGAAGAGTTTCAATGGCTTTAGAAGAAAGGCATGTGTCAAAGACCAGCGCAGCTCGGTCTACATTCCTTTGACACAAGGTGGCCTCACAGGAGGAACCGGACGACATTTGAATAACCTTCTACTCAGGACTGGGAGACAGACACTGTATCAGGTGCCCTTCCTGGGAAGTAAAAGATGCTGATGAGAAGGGGTTTAAAATCAAGCGAAGATCCAACTGAAAACTGTTCATAGAACAACATGGCCATTAAAGTGGATGGCTGCCACTTGTGAGTGCCTACTCTGTGCCAGCCTTTACACTTCATAAACATGACTTAATTGCAAACCATTACTGTCACCCTCGATAAAGGAATGCCACCTTGGAAAGTACAAGGAACTTGTTCAAGGTTATACAGCTGTAAGTGTCCGCCACTAGAGTTGGACCCAGGTTTGGATGCCTCCAGAGCTTGTGCTTCGTGCATTCCACCACACAGACCCTTTCCTCAAATCCATCCTTTACATAGCCTCAGGCCTACATGATTCCCTAAAATCATGGCAGATTCTTCAAAGCTCGAAACAATTCCTCAGCTCTCCAATGCCTTGCAGAATGTGTTAGAAAATAGAGTATCTGACAGAGCAAAGTAGAGAGTAATTGAGTGGGGTGGGGTTGACATTGATTTCCAAAAGCAGCGAATTAACTTGACATGTTCTTTGAGAAAGTAAAGAACATGGAGTAGAAATAACAGAACAACATTAAATCTAGATCTGAATTGTTTGGGGGGGGGAACCCTCCAGATTCACTTCTATACCTACTAAAGCTTTATTTCGAACTTCTCCTGATTATGCACTACACAGAGAACCTGTGAGATCTGCTAGATACTAACTTTTCAACAAATACAATGGTAAGATCGTACTATACTTAGTGGCTCAGTCATGTCTGACTCTGTGAATCCATGGACTGTAGCCTACCAGGCTCTTCTGTCCATGGGATTCTCCAGCCAAGAATACTGGAGTGGGTTGCTATTCCCTTCTCCAGGGGATCTTCCCAACCCAGGGATTGAACTGGGGTCTCCTGCATTGCTTCCTTTGTCTCCTTCATTGGGCTTCCCTTGTAGCTCAGTTGGTAAAGAATCCGCCTGCAGTATAGGAGACCCAGGTTCGATCCCTGGGTTGGCAAGATCCCCTGGAGAAGGAAATGGCAACCCACTCCAGTATCCTTGCCTGGAAAATCTCATGGACAGAGGAGCCTGGTGGGCTGCAGTCCATGGGGTCGCAAAGAGTCGGGCATGACTGAGCAACCAACAGTTACTTACTTAACTCGTGCATTGCAGGTGGATTCTTTACCAAGTGAACTATCAGGGAAGCCCATGGTAAGATTAGAAAGGTACAGTTAACCAGGGTGAGCTGTTTTTACTCATGACATTTCTGACACTAAATTTATGGGTGTTTTCCCTCATACCAACCAATTCTCTCGACACCAACTGGGTGTCCCATGATTCATTCTATTCTGACACTAGCTTATTTGGAATTAGTGATAGACCCACAGGTTTCAGAGCTCAGTCTCACAAGACTGCCCTCACTTCAGACACCAGTCACAAACATCAGGTCACCTGTACTCCTGATGGACCAGCTATAAACTGGAGCTTCCCACTACTATCAAGCTCAATAATTGGCTAAAATGGCTCACAGAACTTGGAAAATCACTTTCCTTATGTTTGCTGATTTATCAAAAAGCGTACAAATCAACAGCTTGATGAAAGAGTACATAGTGTGAGGTGCAGAAGTGCCCCCAGGGCAGGAGTTTCCGTCCCCGTGGAACTGGAGTGGGCCACTGTCTCAGCACCCTGATGTGTTCACCAACTTGGGGGACATCCACACTGCATTGTTTAGGAGTTTGTGTGGGTGTGTGTTTAGTCACTCAACTGTGTCCAACTCTGTGACCCCATGGACTGTAGCCCACCAGGCTCCTCTGTCCATGGGATTCTCCAGGCAAGAAAACTGGAGTGTCCATTACCTCCTCCAAGGGATCTTCCTGACCCAGGGATCAAACTTGCATCTTCTGTGACTCCTCCATTGGCAGGCCGATTCTTTATCACTGAGCCACCTGGGAAGCACAGAAGTCTTTAGGAACGTTTCATTATGTAGGCATGAATGATGAAACCACTGGCCATTGGTGCCTGAACTCAGTCTTAAGCCCTTCTCCCCTGCCTGGACATTTGGGGTTTGGGGCTGCAAGTTCCAAGTGTCTAATCAGGTCTTGGTCTTTCTGGCCACCCCTATCTTGAAGCTTTCTGCAGGCCCCCGGTCCCCAGTCATTTCACTAGCATACAAAAGATACTCATCTCTCTAAGGAGTTTGTTCCAGGAACAGGGGCAAAGATCGAATACTTTAGAAAAAGAATTGTTGGGACTTCCCTGGGGGTCCAGTACTTGTAAATCCGCCTTGCTGTGCAGGGGACATGGGTTTGATCCATGGTTGGGGAACAAAGATCCCACGTGCCCCGGACCAACTAAGCCTGAGCCCCATAATTACCAAGCCGGAGCATCCTGGAACCAGTATGCCACAACTAGAGAGTCCACAAGGAAAGATCTCACATGATGCAGCTAAGAGACCTGATGCAACAAATAAACACATTGTTGAACAAATAAACAGAAGTATTTTTAAAAGAATTACTGTCATTGTTATTATACCACAAGGAATACCACTGCAGAAAAAGAATACTGCTTCCTGTTCTCTGGTGATGTTAAATATGAAGGAATCATCCTGAAATCTGAGACAGAAAGTTCATGGAAATTACTGCAATCATAGTACAGGTTTAAATGCCTGAATTTATTAAATGTTGAAATAGCTTATAGTCAACATTACGTCACATCACAAGATGCTTGTGCTGGGGAAAAAGGGTAATTTAGGAGGCTTTGCAACTTTCAGCAGTTTAGTCTTCACTTGCAGTTTGTACTTCCTTCCTTGCTTTTTATATTACGTGGGCTTGTCTCATGAGGGCACCATTGTGACATGGGTACAGGCTGGCCACACCCTGCTCAACTGTTATGTTTAAAGCCTTCTCTCCTGGTGGACTGGACCTAAGCTTATCTGATTGCCCCTGATTGCAGAATGGCAAGTGAATAGTGAGGCTTCTCCACTAGAGAATTATAGCTTGTTATTGCCCCAATTAATTTGAGCTACCTATCTTCAGTGACTATTGGTAACTCACACAGGCATACATACAGATTTGTGAGCAGCTCTGTATGGTTCAAACTTATGTTTGACAATCACCTCAGCCACTGTTTCTGGATTACTATTGTTCCGGAGTCATACCACCTTACTGCTAAACTACTTGTGTTGTTCTTTTGTTTTATTCAGTACTTCTTGGGGAGCTGGGGGGGGGGCTTCTTTTCTATTGTTTTATTTCTTAATGCATACGATGTGATTTGCCTAAGACAACTGAAAAAAAGTTTAGTTTTATATTGGAATGGCTTGTAAATAACATGATTTTAGTCCACATTTATTAAATGAGTGAATTTATTAAAGAGAAGAGTGAGTTCTTGTGAGTTTGTATGGAACCCATTTTCTTGTCCCGTACACTCAGGCAGACTTCGCTGGTGGCTCAGTGGTAAAGAATTCGCTTGCCAAGGCAGGAGACTCAGGTTCCATTACTGGTTTGAGAAGATCCCCTAGAGAAGGAATGGAAACCCACTTAGTGACGAAACAACAGCAAGAATAGCCTCACATAACATGTGAGTATCTCAGCGAAAGCGTTTCTGTGCTTGGTGATTAGCAGCAAGTTCATATCCTTTGCTAAATTCTTATTGAGGACTTACTGTGGGTCAGATACCCTGGGGGAAGTGTTTACAGGACATGACAAGATGCTGTCTTGCCTCGTTTGGAAGAGACCAAGAGTTTATCACTTCTCTGTTTTAAATCCTTGAAAGGCTTCAGGTCTAAGGCTGAAGAAGCCTGCGAAGGGGAGAGGAGGCTTTAAGAAATCACAGCGGGCTGTCTTCTGGTCCTCTCTTCTGATCTGTTTGCTCTGCTTCGTGTTCCATGTTAACTACTTCTGGTTTTTTCTCTCAAATTTTAATTAATCTTGGATTTGCCTCCCCTTTCTCCAACCATCCCAGGTCCTGGGCCATCACTTTCAAATCCTCTTAGTTCTATTTCCTTTATATTATAAGGAAGTCTCACCCCACCCATAACCAGACCCAGCCTCTGGAACTGTAGTCCCAGAATGACATCCCTGATCCCACTTGCCTGGGAGAGTTCAGATATGCTCCAAAGCTTTGAAATTAAAATTCCTTAGTTTAGCACACAGGCCCATTTTAGATCTGACACCTGCTCTTCTTTGTAACTTTGTCACTGGCGTTCCTTCGACTTGTATGTTATGTTTCAGTCGTATTGAATTTCTTGAACAGTTTCTGGAGCAAGTGATTTACTTTCCCGTCTCAGTGTTTGCATGTGGCTTGTTTCCTTCTCATAAATAGCTCATGTCTCACCCCAGCTTCCTAATTATTTCTTTCCCTTAACCTCAAAGTTAGTTTCCAGGGTCCAATCTCCTCAGAAGTCCCTCTCTGATTTTAGGTATTTTTCCTCTGAGCCATAGCATTTATCAAATTGCTTTACTTACCTGTCTCCCACCTGCTCCTAGATTTTGAAAGAGATTACTGTGTCTTATTAGCTTGTTATAAGCACTCCTGAAGTGACTATTGAATAAGTCACTGAATGAATAAGTGAATAAATGGACTTACTAATACATCTATTTTTCAAAATCTTCTAGGAGATAAATGTAAGTATGAATTGTAAATAAACAATAATACTACACTTCAGTATGGAAGGTGAGAAATTGAGAGGTCATTAATTAAAAAACCATGTCTATTCCTTTTTTCCTAGACATGAGCAAGTGTCTAACAAGTGTCCACTGCTGAATCAAGATATATCCAAATGTTACCAAAATCAATAGTTCAGTCAAATATAAGATTCACCAGTGAGTTAACAATTATTGAGTTTTTATTGCATGCAAATCACAGCATAATCTATACGAATGTCATGATTTAGTGAGGAAGAATATATAAAAATAACCCTGAGACAAGGCAGACTGTGACAATAATATTAGGGTTTCAAATAGCATTTTATAGGATTCTCATAGAAAACAAGATTAATTCTGATCAGAATTGATTATGTCAACAACTTACAAGATGTGCACAGACTGAAAGTCAGGGCAACCGGCTAATTAATGTTGGACAGAATAAATAGCGGATGCAGTAATATCTATTTTGGTAATTTTGCTCTCTGATGGCCTTAAACTCTGGGTGATAAGAAAGCAAGTGAGTAGAAGGAAGTGTGGCAGGACCCAGAGAGGAGGCATTTATTCTTACAAAAGAAGAAAGAGAAGCAGAACCATTGGCTGGAGAACAAGGAGGTAGCGTTTTCTCGAATCTCTTTCATTCCAAGAATAGGAAAAGGAAGGGTAAAGAGCCAACCATGGAAGCAAAGGGAGGCTCAACATCAAAATAAGGAGGAAACAAAGAGAACAGAAGCAGGAATGACTTGTTTGCAGGGGAATTCGGCTCTGGTGCCATAGATTATAAAACGCTGGTACCAGGAACATTTAGTGATGATACACATAAGAGGGCAGAGGAAGCACGGTTGTAGATAGAAGTCTAAGGAAAGCAGTTTGTTATCGTGGTCGCTGTCAGAATTGTTCACCAATACTCTCTATTAATGCACACTGGAATAGGCGCTTTCCACCTCTTCGGAAGATTAATGTGGCTCTGTGACTTTCTTTGGACAATATAATGTGAGTGGAAGTGACAAACACGTACAGTGAATGAGAAGGACTTTTTCAGCCACTGAGACTTTGATTGTAAGTGTAAGTTCACTTACTTTACTAACACAAGTACCCAGAGATGAAAAGATTGCTAGCATTTCTGCAAAGAGAGAGAGAGGTTGTAGTACTGTAAGTCAAAGGAGTACCATAAGAGATGTAAACACTATAAGAAAGCTAAAATAGACTTTCTGGGGATTGCAAAAGACTTATAATAACAGTCTTTTGGTTTTCTAATACTTTATCTACATGTCTCTCTCTTTGTAATATTCTTCTTCATACACAGCATTCACTCCTGCAGTTTCAACTACTGCCTCAGAGTGAATGACTTTTAAAAACTCTGTGTATGTGGTCCTGACAATCATATTCCCATTTCCAACTGCCTACTAAGATGTGTTCACCGTAGAGAATTTTCAGTGAAACTATTTGGACATCAGTTCAGTTCAGTCGCTCACTCGTGTCTGACTCTGCAGCCCCATGGACTGCAGAACGCCAGGCCTCCCTGTCCATCACCAACTCCCAGAGCTTACTCAAACTCATGTCCATTGAGTCAGTGATACCTTCCAACCATCTCATTCTCTGTCATCCCCTTCTCCTCCCACCTTCAGTCTTTCCCAGCATCAGGGTCTTTTCCGGTGAGTCAATTCTTCGCATCAGGNCTACTTTCACCTTTTCCCCTTCTATTTGTCATACAGCAATGGGGCCGGATGCCATGATTTTAGGTTTGTTAATATTTAGTTTTAAGCTGACTTTTCCACTCTTCTCCTTCACCCTCATCAAGAGGTTCTTTAGTTCCTCTTTGCTTTCTGCCATGAGAGAGGTATCATCCGTCTGTCTGAGGTTGCTGTTGTTTCTCCTGCCTGTCTTGACTCCAGCTTGTAATTCATCCAGCCTGGCATTTCTCATGATATGGTCAGCATCTAGGTTAAACAATCAGGGTGACAGGAGACAGCCCTGTCGTATTCCTTTCTTGATCTTGAACCAATCAGTTGTTCCAGACAGGGTTCTAACTGCTGCTTTTTGACCTGCATAGAGGTTTCTCAAGAGACAGGTAAGGCGGTCTGGTATTCCCATCTCTCTAAGAACTTTACAGTCCAGCATGAACCATAATGCTTACTGACAAGTCTAAGACAAGGGGCCTCTGATAACTGAGTATTTCTCATTTCGGCTTTCTCTGGTTTATCCCCTACAAAACTCCTGAAAGCGCCCTCAAAATAGGCCAAATAATAATAATAATAATAATTTACTTCCTCCAGTCCTGCGGGGCTCCTGCAATTAAGTCCCACTGGTCTTCAAAGTTAAATATTCTGTGGGCTCATCTTTCCAGTGCCAGACCAATGGGCTGAGGCTCAGAACTCTCACTCTGGTGGGAGGATTCTCCTCAGTATATTTATTTTCTGCTTTGTGGGGTTATCCACCTGAGGGATAAGGGATTTGATTATAGCACGAGTCCCTGGCTCCAACCCTCCTCACTGTGATGCTTTCTTTATGATTTTAATTGTAAAAGATCTTTTCTGGTAGGTTCCACTCTTTTTCACTGATGATTGTCCTACGGTTAGTGGTGATTTTGGTATGTTCATGAGAGGAGGTGAGCTCACAGGCTTTCTACTCTGCCATCTAAGGTTGCGCTCCCCTGCACAATAATTACAGTATTCACCTTGCAGAACTGTGCAAGGAGTAGAAATAACAGGTACGAAGTCCCTACACAGCATTGGCAAATAGCAAGGACTCAAACAGATGAGAGTTTTTTGCTCAAAGTCCCAGACTTAGTAAGAGCTGAGTAAGGATTTCGGGCCCACACTTTCCCCCCTACTCTTTTCTCCTGGACTTGTATTGTGGAGGATCACTCTGGCATATGTTGGGGGGGGTGGTGGTGAAGGGGAAGGCTAGAGCAGGAAGAACTGTCCTGAGATTGTGACAATGTAGTAGACAACTTCTGGAAAGGCTGTCCATCTCACACCCTCTCTTTTCCTCTGATGATTGCTTCCGATACATGAAGACTATCCTCCAGCAACTGTTTTTCTCTCACATGACTCAGTCCCTCCACCCTCTGGATCTTCACTGGTCTCCAGACTCTCCCAGAAATTTAGTACTTTGAACTGAAAGAGGCAGAGGTTAAGCATTTTTGGAACGAAGTCACATTCATAGCAGTTGTTTGAGAGACGGTCCCTCTTGCAACCTCCTTGCTTTCAAGGGCCTTGCAACGGCCCTGGAGTCACCTTTCCTGTGATTACTCAGTTCCTCCTTTCATTCCATGCGTGTGTATCCACTCAGTAAAATCTTTTTTCCTTTTCCTTCTTCAAATGACATGTTATGATCAATAAAACCCTATCTAATAGACATTAGTAAAGGTCACAGTTACTGGGAGAAATAATGAAAACACAAATGAAATTAATGCAATAGGTTTGGAGATAAGATTCAATTGCGAGACATGTAGGGATATGTAGTGTGGGAAAGGAGTGACTTCCAGGTTTCTGACTTGGTGCAGATGCTGCCACCATCACCAAAGATGTGAGAAGAGAAGGAGTTGGCTGGAAGGGGAAATACTGGAGTTGAGATGCCGAGGGGACACTCAGATGGAAATGTACAACAGAAAGTTAGACATATGTACAGGAAGTCCCCCACATACGAAAGAGCTCCCTCCCAAGAGCACGTTTGTAGGTCCAATTTGTGCGTAAGTCCAGCAAAATTAGGCTTACAAAGACTAGGTACCCAACTAACACAATTGGCTATCTAGTAATGTACTGTAATAAGTCTATAGTACTTTTCATACAAGAAAGACACAGCGAAACAAACACAAAAGGAAAGAAAACATTTTTAAAGTTGATTATTAATTTTTGGCTGCGCTGGGTCTGCATTGCTCTATGTGGGCTTTCTGCAGTTGCGGTGAGCAGGGGCTGCCCTCCACTGCCGAGTGCGGGCCTCTCATTGCAGCGGCTTCTCTTGTTGAGCAGTGCAGCCTCTAGGTGCAGGAGATTCAGGAGTTGTAGGGCACGGACTTGGAAGTTGCGGCTCTCCGGCTCTAGAATGTCGGCTCAGTAGTTGTGGCGTGTGGACTTATCTGCTCCATTGCTTGTGGAATCTTCCCGGACCAGGGACTGAACCCATGTTCCCTGCACTGGCAGGCCGATTCTTATCCACTGTGCCACCAGGGAAGTCTGAAAGAAAACATTTTTTAATCTTATAGTATAGTACCTTGAAAAGTACAGTAGTACAGCTCAACAGCAGGCACACAGGGGCTGGCATCGGGTGAACAGGGGAGAAGAGTTACTGACTGGAGGAGGAAGTGGAGGTGGGAGTTCGTAGCGCTGAAGAATCATCAGCAACAGAGATGGAGGGTAGGCTGCAATTTCACTCATGCCTGACGTTGATAGCACAGGTTCTGGTTCCTTGCTGGGTTCAATTCTATCTACCCTCTTGAACAAAAGATCCAGTGATTCTGGGTAGTGGCTTTTTTTTTTTTCCTTGTCATAGATAACACAGTACCATTGGACTGCATTCTGAATGGCTGCTACATTCTTTGTACTAATTTAAGTTTGGGTCTTGTCCCTTGAAAATTAATAGTACCTCCTCCAATAGAACTAACTTGGGTGACTGGACATGTGAATATACATCTATATTTTTCACAACTTGAAGGTTTGGGTGTGGAGGACTTACTGTATCTGGATGTCATATGGAGAGGAGCCTTGGCTAGAGATAAAAGCTGGGAAGTGGTCAGCGTTTACGTAGTCATTCCTGCTACGGGAGTGGATGAGCTTGTCCAGAGTACTAAGTGGAAAAAGAATCCCATGAATGAAATCTTGGGGAATACCAATCTCTAAGAGGCAAGTAAAGGCAAAGAAACTCTCAAAGAGAACTGAGAAGGAAAGGTCAGAGAAAGAGGACCAGAACCAGAAGAGATGCCAAATGGAGGGGGAGTTTGGAAAAGGAGCTGCCTAAGTCAGCATAGCATCCTGGTAGCATTGCCTTCAACTACTGCTGAGCTCCTGCAACCCCCTCCCCCAATCAAACATAGCTGAACCCATGTTTCCAAACCCAGCTCCTTCTGCGACCCTTTGCTCTGACGATAGATGTTTCTACACTGCCTGACCTCTTTAAATCAAAGACTCAGACTGACTGAAGGCTGTTAAAAAAATTTTAAGCTTAACCAACAACAAAAGAAATGCAAATTGAACTTAAGACTCTATTATATATTGTATTATTAATACACATGAATAAAGCAATAAAATCGCTTCTTGGCTTTTTGTCTTAAGATCAAGGGTACTGTGAATAAAGCCATAAAGTGTTATGTTGGCAGAGACGAGGGGGAAGTGGGAAGGCATAAGATTTGCAGGTGGCATTATTACCACAGTCGATCTTTGCAGAGTAACCTGGGAAGCAGTGACAAAGAGCTATGTGTGCCCTTTGTTCCACTTCAGAGCATATCTGAAGGATATAAACTAAAGGAAAAAAGTAGTAAGTGGTACAGATCCTCCTCCCACTACTTACAGTAAAACTGGAAACAGTACTAACCCTCAGCTTTAACATAATGCTTAAACAACGTCTAACTGCTTTGGAACACTATGTAGCTATTAAAACTGACAATCACAGTGCATATGGAAATATGTGTAAGAAATAATGTTAAGTGAAAAAAGGAAAGCACACCAAATGAAGGTGAGGGTGTGGTGAAACTAGAATCCTGGCATATTGTTGATAGAAATTTAAAATTATTCCTAGAGAGATAGGCATGAAAGTTGACACAGCAATTTCATTTCTAGAAAAAAGAAAACTTATGTGTACTCAAAAATGTGTACATGAATATTCATAGCAATATTATTCATAGTGGCCAAGAGAAGGAAACAACGCAAATGTCCATAGATTAAAGAATGGATAAATAAAAGGTGGAATATATCCACACCATGGAATCCCTTTTGGCCATAAAAAGCAATGAAGTACTGTTCCGTTCTTCAGCATGGATGAACCTTGACAACATTATACTAAGTGAAAGAAGCTAGTCACAATGATCATGTATTATATGATACCATTAATATGAAAGCTCCAGGACTGGCAAATCAATGGAGATAGAAAGTAGATTAGTGGTTGCTTGGGGGATGGGGTGGAGAGGGGAGGACTGAGAGATGATGGTTGGCTGAAGGGCACAGGTTTCTTTCTGAAGTGATAAAAGTGTTCTAAAATGGGTTGTGGTGATGGCTGCACAACTCTGTGAATATACTAAAAACCATTCAATTGTACATTTTAAGTGGGTGAAATATATGGCATATGATTTTATCTCAATAAAGCTATTGCAGAAAGATCTTAAAAATCGTTGAACTGTATGTTTGTAATGGATGAATTTTATGAACTATATATATAATACTTCAATAAAGCCATTTTTAAAAAAACAAAGCAACACCTTTTTTCTTTTTTTTGTATATGTCTGTGTTTTCGTAAAACAATGAAGGCTGCAAGCAACTGGGAGTCAGTAGAGATTTAACAGAAAGACACCAGATCTGGAACCTAAAGGCATAGTTCTACTCCTCATCTCACCGTTTCTAACCATGTGACCGTGGACAAATCATAGAAAATCTGTTGTGCAAGGGAGATATTAGGTCCTACCTGCATGGTTAGTCTGAGGCATAAATGTTAAGGAGATTCATTTTTCTGCTTTTTTGATTTGCTTAAGGATGACGTTAAAAAACATGGCAGTGAAAAGTGAGATAGGCTGTAAGACGGATTTAAAAGTGAAATCATCCCTGAAAGAAACCAAGAGTTTAGATCCTGATTCTATACTTGTGCCTGAAGAAGCAGCGTCAGCAGACCCTCAGTCTCATAAACAAAGGGCACTCCCTTTGTCTATCTGCCCTGGATAATGCTTTATATCTCGCTGTGTAGACATTAAGAAGAGCTTTCCACGTTCTGAAAATGTACACTGGTTGTAAAGGTAATCTGGGAGCAACACAATGGAGCTAATACAAAGGTGTGTTCTTGCCAAGTTGCCATAGCAACAGTCCCATTCCTGAGCCTGCCCCCAAATGAGCCAAGGAGCCTGCTGAACACCGGAACTAAGCCAGTCTGCACGACACTGTTTTTTCCTGTGCAGTGCGGGGACATTCACACTTCCCTCACAAATACTGTTTGAAGGGGGAAGACCTCTGCATTTTTACAAACTGATCTCCTCTCCTTCCTTGAAACCCAGAGTAAAAATCCAGTAACCTCCTCTCAGTGCCTGGCGTATGCTAAGTACTCAGAGTTGTGTAGTGAATGATCAGAATTTACCTAGAAATCCAAGGTTGAGCTAGAACAGCATTGTTTATTAGTAAGAATAGACTCATAAATGGTACACCAGGAATTTCAGAAAGGGGGTCTGAATTCATACTTCACATAATTTGGTGTCTGTTCAAGCCACATGGCGTTTTCACGTCTGGAGATGCCCCATTTGTTAAGCCACTTCAGCCTGTAGCAAATCCCCCTCGGATATCCTGCTTATTATCCTGAAAGGACACCATGTTACTCCACCAGTGTTACTCGACCTGTTGGGGTGACCGTGCGGGAACAGTGTGTGAAGACGGCTGGTCAGTGGGTGGGCTTGCTGTCCTGCACCCTTCCAAGCTCTGCCTCCTGATCAGGATAGAGAAGGGAGCCTGACCGGGCCTGCATCTGGGTAAGTCATTTCCTCCTCATAACGGGCAGAGGCAAACACTCTTAGTGCCAGGAGGACTGCTTTTGAAATCATTCTTGTGGAACTGGAAAACCTTCTTCAGCGCCAGGAACCAGACTTGTAGTCCCTCCATGAAGTCAAGCTTTGAAAGGGGCTCAGAGCTCATAATAAACTTCATGTCACTCTCCTCTCACCTCAGTTTCCTTACGTTGTTGGCACAAACCATCTCCTTCTTTCTCAGAAGACAATTCTCTCTCTCTTTTGTAAATTAATTTTTGTTGGAGTATAGCTGCCTGACAATGCTGTGTTAGTGTCTGTACAGCAAAATGAATCACCCACATATATACATATATATGCCCTCCCTTTTGGACTTCCTCCCCATTCAGGTCACCACAGGGCAGTAAGCAGAGCTCCCTGTGCTATATAGTATGCTCTGTATATGTTATATTATCTATGGCATCAGTAGTGTCTGTGTGTCAGTTCCAATCTCCCAATTCTTCCCACCACTATCCCTTTCCTCCTTAGTATCCACGTATTTGTTCTTTATGTCTGTCNGGGAGATGGTGATCAACAGGGAGGCCTGGAGTGCTGAGATTCATGGGATCGCAAAAAGTCGGACACGACTGAGTGACTGAACTGAACTGAACTGAATGAAGGGCAATGTCCTCAGGCAGGCTGTCTATTTATATTTGTATTAATTTCCTAGGGCTTCCATTACAAAGTTCCACAGAGTGTCTTAAATGTACATTCTCAAGGTTCTTGAGGCTATAAGTCAACAAAGTTATTCCCTTACAGGGGTTCTAAGGTAAAAACTGTTCTTGGTGGTTTTAGACAATCTTTTATCTCCTCTAACTTAAATGATGTCCTGTAGGATTAGCTATTATTAATATAATTTATTTTAGAAGATAAGGAAGTAATAGAGAGAAGACAGAAATACATATTGTATAAATTTATTCATAACAAATATTGATGCATACTCATAAAAATAAAGAAATACTTATAGCAGTTAGAGTCACATGGTCATAACTAATATTTATAACTATCTTTACCCACTACCTCCTTGATATTCTCTGTGCTTTGAGCAAGCACCTTAGTTGGTCACAGGTCCTTTGATTGGTGAATTGATCCATATCTTTGATCCTAAAAATTGTGCACCTTTAGTGGTCCTGCCTGGATTAAGTTGCAATTTTCTATTAATTTTACTCTTAATCTCCCCAATATTTGAGGAGGAATATCATTTAGGACAGGAGTTAGGCTTATTCATTTTGGAAGTAGGTGCTAATATTCAATTAATTACTAAATAATCAATTAACTACTAATTACTAATTAATTCAATTAATTAGGTAGTTAATTACCTAATATTCAATTAATTACTAAACAGTATGTGTTGACTATAGCACTGACTTATCCTGTGAATATGATTTATCCTACATCAACTTCAAATAGTTACTCAAATTATATTTCCCATCAAGATGAGCCTTGCCACTATATGTAATATCTCTGCTCCCAAATTTCTACTCCTCGTTCCACATCTCTTTGTTTTCATCCATAATATTTACCATGTTCTAACATATTACATATATTGTATACTTGTTAACAGAAAAACATGTCAACATAATTAGTGATTATCAGGCAAGGCAGCAAGAAACTGGCAGTTATTGGCTTAACTCTCATACAAGGTAAGGTTGCCCATCAAAGAATGCATTTTGTGTTCCAACAGGTGCTATACCCCAGTGAACATATTACAGTCTGTTACCACAAGATTGAGGGTTTCTTTATTGGAAATTTAAGTTCTTATATCCCTCAGTAATTGGTGTATCTATTCATTCCTAGAAGTCTTTTCTTTACATTCTGTTATAACATTTGAACATGGTATCAAAATATGCCCAATAAGATGTCATAATTTTCTTTATAAAAACAAGCAAACATCACTGTTAGGTAACACCAAGCTTTCATCAGTGAAGCAGTTTGCTGTAATCATAGATTACTTTAAACAATCATGAATTCAGAGGTTCAGTTTATTCAGGGTTCTGATAATGCCATTTAGACATATTGTTTTAAAAAAGTACTTATTAAAGACTTTTCTGGCATTATCTGAATCTTTAAATGTACACTTTTAATTTCTCACTTCAGTAACTCATGTGAGTGCTATTCTACTTAACAATATTTCATTATGTCAAAGCAGGATATTTTACTCAAATTTGTTTTTGAAAACATGCTAAAAGCTCAGTGATTATAATGTGCTCATATTATTTATTTTCATTATATTTTTGATTCTGAATATATAACAGTAGAGCATTATTGCAGCAGACTGTTTTTCTGTGACTACAACAAATATATATTATCATCTTAGGACCACCCATTCCATGCTATGCATAGAGACTCTACTCCATAATTTATAGTTTAAATCGCAGTTTGAATAAATTTCTGGCAACAAAAAAATAAATAAATAAATAAATAAATAAATAAAAAGAAAAATAACTATTAAATAAATCAAAAAATTCTTTTGTGACTAACATTGGTGAAAAAACATTAGTGAAAAAAAACACTTCTAAACACTTCCTTTTCATATGAACTACTCATATGGCAAAGGCTAATTTATTCTTAGTCAATGTTTTTGTCCAAATGCAAATTAAACCATCTTCTAGCATGAATATATAATAAAATTGCTTTTCCACATTAGAGGCATTAATATTATATTAAGTCTGTCATTTGATAGAGGAAACTTGCCGATAGCTTTTTCTGCTTTCTCTGTGAAAATACTATTTTCATTAAAATTATATCTGCTTTTACTAACTTCTCAAAAGTACTTTGACTTGGGCATGTTTTTCTACAAATAGGATGATTTTGAATGATGTTTCTGTTCTGGGATGTGCTCTTGCTCTTAGCAACAAAACTAATCAGTTTTGTATGGATGAACATTACTTTGATTTTTCTACTAGAAAATACAATATTTGGTTTTTAGAGTATTCTCTTTGCTGTATTTGGGGGAAAAAAGAAACATTTTTGATGCTTCATGATGATATTTGAAAATTCATGAAGACAACCTACTGGACAATATTTTAATAAAAGTCCAATACATTTCATATTTCAGATATCACATTTCCAATTTTCACTTTTTTGTTTTATTTCATGTTAGTTTAATGCTCAAAACCATCATATTTTCACGTTAGCTTATCACTCAAGGTAAGTTTTATAGGAAAGTTCAGTTTTCTCCTTATCTTCATAAACATCATCAAAGCTATTTATTTTCTTAATTATTTTACCTTTTCATAGCAATTTATAAAATATTTGCCTAAATTTATTCCAGCTTAGAAGTATGAAAACTAAAAACATAATAACTTAAACAGCAAAAGTAGAAAAATATGTTATTGAAAGTAAAAATTTTAAAGTATGGATCCTAACTGCTAGCAGGGCAATCTAATAACCTTTGTCCATATCATGCATAGGCAAGTTTCACCTGCATGTTTAATGAAGGAATCATGATATTTTATTAAAAGTCATAATCCATCATACCTTTAAAGTGTTCTAAATGTCAATAAAATTGTTATATTGCTTTTCTCTTTTAAAACTACCAAATAACCTGCCTGCTGCTGCTGCTAATTGCTTCAGCCGTGTCTGACTTTTTGTGACCCCATAGACGGCNTGTCGCCCACCCCCTCCCTACCCCCTGCCTTGGTTGGGGCTGAGCAATCACAGGCCAAGAAAAATCTTGGTCAGAAGATGAGATCACAGCTGAAGGCTCTAAGCGCTCCATTGGCTCAGCTTCAGGTTCTATTACATTGAAGATGTGAATGCTAGTGTTGAGATTCAGGGCAGCTCCAGTCAGGAGAGTCCAAGAGACAGTGCTGAAGTGGTGAGAGGGTAAAGAAAGGCTGTCTCCAAGGATTTCCTTTCCCTGCTGGTCTAGTGGTTAAGAATCTGCCTTACAATGCAGGGGACATGCGTTCCAACCCAGGTCAGGGAACTAAGATCCCACAAGCCACAGGGCAACTAAGCCTGCATGCCTCAACCAAAGGTTTCACATGATGCAACTGAGACCCAGGCAGCCAAGTAAATAAATAGAATTAAGTTTCTCTTAAAAAAAAAGAAACAAAACAAAACCAAGCATGTCTCCAAGTTGCTAAGCATAGGAATCAGCTACAGGACACACACCTTGGGCTGATTAAGGGCTAATATTCTTGGTTGTTCTTTCAAGGAGAATCTAATATCAAGGACAAGAATAGGTAGACATGGGCTGTTTTGACCCTAAAGGTCACTTAGATCCACCTTCTTTTATACATATAGCAAAACTGAGGTCCAAAGAAGGGAAAAGACTTGCCCAAATCCACATAGGGAGAAAGGGTCAGAACTGGTCCTAAACTCAGGTTTTTAGATTCTATTTTCCTAACTGTTAAAGAAAAAAAAAAGTGATTATTAGAATTCAACACATTGTGGATACTCAGAAGATCTGACTGTTGAATAACTAAGTGTAGGGAATGTTTGCTAACAGGATACCCAAGCAGGAGAGCACTTAGTAATATTTTTTGAGTCCCAGAGGGTCAGGAAGGGCCAAATCGTGAAGGGCATCGAATGCCATGCTTGGGAGTATGAGTTCTCCTTTGCAGGCCACACGAAGCCATCAAAGATTTCAGAGTAGAGGACTGGCACGAACATTTCAATGATTTGAGAGAGTTCATTCTGGTTGCAGAGGGGAGAATGGATTGGAAGTGTCCGGTTCACTGCATGAGGATATAGGGGCCTTTTCTAGTAGTCCTGGCAAGAGATGGGGCTTCTTCTCAGGGTGCACTAGTGGTAAAGAACCCACCTAACAATATAGGAGACCTGGGTTCAACCCCTGGGTTGGGAAGATCCCCTGGAGGAGGGCATGGCAGTCCACTTCAGTATTCTTGCCTGGGAAATCCCCATGGACAGAGGAACCTGGTGGGCTACAGGCCATGGGGTCGCAAAGAGTCTGACATGACTGAAGTGACAGTATGCACGGCAAGAGCTGGTTGCCGGTGAAGGGCAGTGGCGGGGGGCAGAGAAGAAGCAAACGCACCAAAGGCCGTGGCTGCAGCGCAGTCAGTGGGGCCCGTGGTCAGTGAAGCTCGGGTGGGGCTGGGAGGAGGGGCCGAAGGCTGGGCCCCGTGCCACTGGAGCACAGCTTCTCAAGCCTCTAGTCTCCTGCCCAGGGACCCCGGCTTCACTCGTGGCAGGGCGGCTCTTTGATGGCCTTGGCCCTGGGTAGGCCACAGGCTGTTAACAGTCACAACCGCCACTGGCATCCTGACTGTGTAATCAACTGGGGCATCAGTTTCCCCAGCAAAGTGCTGCAAAGACGGTTGGTTGTGACACAGGAAGTCCTATTAAAAGGGTTTTCTAGGGAATTTCCCTGGCGATTAATTGATTAAAACTCATACTTCCACTGCAGGGGGCACAGGTTCAATCCCTGGTCAGGGAACTAAGAGCTCACAAGCCATGCAGTGAGGCCAAAAATTAAAAAAATAAAGAAGTGCTTTCTACCTACAGGCTTTCAGTGAAGGGCAAAAATTCTTGAAGATTAAGCCTTCTAGTGTCTATACTTTGTCTGGATAATAAACATTTCCTGGTAGGCAGGTTAAGTTCCATCCACTGCTGCGTATGGAGTTCAAGTATTATAATAGTTATTGTTGTTGTTTAGTCCCTAAGAGGTGTCCAACTCTTTGTGACCCCGTGGACTGTAGCCCTCCAGGCTCCTCTGTCCATGGGATTCTCCAGGCAAGAATACTGGGTAGGTTGCCATTTCCTTCTCCAGGGGATCGTTCTGACTCAGAGATTGAACCTGCATCTCCTGCATTGGCAAGCAGAGTCTTTACCTCTAAGCCACTTGGGAAGCTCCTATTTAGAGTAGTTCATATCACAGAATTTGGAGTCAGGAGATCCTAGGGTCTGAGTACTGACTGGTACTCACTAGCTGTGTAATCCTGAGCCCATTACTAAATCCCTTGAGGTTATCCCAACTATGACGTAGGAACAGCAGGACTACTTTTTTAATGGTCGTTGTCCTGATGATTTAAGATAAAGCATTTTAAGTGCTCAGAGCAAGTGTGCAAGGAGGGTCAGCTGGGTTTTTAAAAATACTGGGTTATTGGCTGTCTCAGGTCTTGACTGTGGCAATTAGGGTCTTGGCTGTGGCGTGGGGGATGCTGGGCCGTGTGGGCCCTTGTTGCAGCGCGTGGGCTTCAGTAGTTGTGTTGGGTCAGCTCTTCTCGAGCTGCAGGGCACAGGCTCTAGAGCATGGGCTTAGTTGCCCTGCGGCACGTGAGATCTTAGTTCTCCAACCAGGGCGGACTTGTTCAAGATGGCTCAGAAGTAATGGAAGCTCCTCTTCTCCTGAAAGACCACCAAGGTCACAGCTAGCCGTTGAACAACCATCGCCAAGGGACACTGGAACCCACCCCAAAAAAGATACCCCACGTCCAAGGACAGGGAAGAAGCTACAATGAGATAGTAGGAGCGGAACAGTCACAATGCAACCAAAGCCTACACCCGCCAGGTGGGCGACCCACATGCTGGAGAGCAATAATACCAGAAGTTCTCACACTGTTGCAGGGGTTCCGGGCCCTACCTCAGGCTGCCCAGCCTGGGGATCGGGAAAAGGGAATCCCCAGGGAACCTGACTTTGAAGGCCAGCAGGATTTTAGTTCTCCGATCAGGGATCAAGCCTGCATCTCCTACATTGGAAGGCAGATGCTTAACCACTGGGCCACTAGGGAAGTCCTACGTCAGCTATTGTTAACTTTAATATCGCTATTGAATTATTTTGTAACTTGGTGTATTAAAAGAAAAAGGTCACTTTCGTAACCATAAAACATTCTGTGTTCAACTTTTTAAAAGCCTCTTATTTGAATATTTTGTTTTATTCAAATTTCAAAAACTCATGAATGAATGGTGGGACAGGAGAACTTTGGACACATGTCTACATGCAGATGTTATAAATGTGCAATAAAAGCATTTGTTCTATGTTCCAAAAATGTGTTCAACAAGTGAGTGTACTATTGATTTGGTGAATTGACCTAAAATAAGTCCATTTAACCTTTTCAGATCTGTTTGCTTCCTCTGCAAAATAAGTGGGCATGATTTCTAAAGGCCTTACCGACTCTAAAATAAATACACGAATTTATTTTACACTCAAATTACATATTACTTGCGTGGCTATGACAGTAAGTCAAGCCCTAGCTATTTGTAAAGAAGCTCTAGAATCCTTCATGATTACTAAGGATCATTGCCTCAAATCTGTTTACCATCCAAGATGTGATGTGTGGGCTTCCCTGGTGGCTCAGCAGTAAAGAACCCACCTGCTAATGCAGGAGACACAGGTTCTATCCCTAGGTTGGGAAGATCCCCTGGAGAAGGAAATGGCAACCCGCTCCATGGACAGAAGAGCCTGTCAGGTTACAGACCATGCAATTGAAAGAGTTGGACATGACTTAGCAACTAAGCCACCACCACATGATGTGTGCCTTTATCTATCTAATGATCTGTAGTGTAAAACTGATTTAGAACATCTGGAAAGATATTCATAGCTGAGAAACAGAAAACTGGAACCAGAGGTTGAGTCCCCTTGTACTTTTTAGTCCATAGGGGAAAGCTTTTTTTCTTTTTTTAACTTTCTCATCTGTTCATGTGTAACATCAAAGTTTTTCTCTGAGAGTGGCTTTTGGTGATAAATTAATCAGTTTGGCAAAGCACTGGGAGTAGGTCGGAAAAACCAATTTTATAAGCAAACTTTTCAAGTCCAGCTCTGGCTCAACCCTTAGCACTTTCCCCACTGTTTTTAAAAAATTAATTAGTTAATTTGGCTGCACCAGGTCTTCGTCGCAGCTACAGGATCTTTAGTTGTAGCATGCAAACTCTTAGTTGCAACATATGGGATTCAGTTCCCTCACCAGGGACTGAATCTGTGTGTTAGTCACTCAGTCATGTTTGACTCTTTGTGACCCATGGAGTGGGTTGCCATTCCTGTCTCCAGGGTATCTTCCTGACCCAGGAATCTAACCCAGGTCTCTTGCTTTGCAGGCAGATTCTTTACTGCCTGAGCCACCACGGCCCCCTGTGTTGGGAGTGCAGAGTTTTAACCACTGAACCACCAGGGAAGTACCCCTCACTACTTTGTTTTGGCACATTCTAATACCCAGACTTGGGAGAAGGCAATGGCACCCCACTCCAGTATTCTTGCCTGGAAAATCCCATGGATAGATGAGCCTGGTGGGCTGCAGTCCATGGGGTCGCGAAGAGTCAGACACGACTGAGCGACTTCACTTTCACTTTTCACTTTCATGCATTGGAGAAGAAATGGCAACCCACTCCAGTGTTCTTGCCTGGAGAATCCCAGGGATGGGGGAGCCTGGTGAGCTGCCATCTCTGGGGTCGCACAGAGTCAGACACGACTGAAGCGACTTAGCAGCAGCAGCAGCAATACCCAGACTTAGCTCGACTATTTCCTTGAATCCTGCTCAATATTTTATTGTGGCTGTTCTCAATCTGGAAACACTTCTCTCCTTTTCCCTGAATTATTCCCCAACTTGGACCATCAACATGTATATGTCCAAACTCTCCCTATCCTTTGAGGCTTAGCGCAAAGGTCACTTCTCCCACAAAGTGTGGGTAACCGTTCTCCTTGGGTGCATGGAATATGCCCCTCAGCTGAGCTCCCAGAAGCTTCTGGAATGTACCTTTCAGGTGATCCCAGGCAGGCAAGAATAGTCCAGTTAGAATCTGCAGTTACACCACTTGAGTTCAAATCTCTATTGACCCCTCAGGTGCGATTTTAGGCAAGTTACAAACTTTTCCACACCTCAGTTTTCTCATCTGTAAAATGGAGTTAACGGTAGTACCAACCTCATCAGGTTTTCGTTAGATTTAACCGAGTCTTTAAATTTAAAGCATTTATAATAGCATCTTGCCCATAGTGAGTGTTTAATAAATGCTAGCTATCATTACTTCTCTCCTTCTATCTTTTTTTTTAAAAAGATAATTTATTTTTGGCTGTGCTGGGTCTTCGTTGCTGCGCATGGGCTTTCTCTAGTTGTGGTGAGTGGGGGCTACTCTTCATTCCAGTGCACAGGCTCCTCATTGTGGTGACTTCTCTAGTTGCTAAGCACAGGCTGTAGGCGTGTGGACTTCAGTAGTTGCAGCTTTCAGGCTCTAGAACTCGGGCTGCATAGTTGTCGCCCATGGGCTTTTGTTGCTCTGAAGCATGTGAAGTCTTCCCGGACCAGAAGTCTAACCTGTATCCTCTGCACTGGCAGGCAGATTCCTATCCACTGTACCACCAGGGAAGTCCTCTTCTATCTTATTTTACAGATAGCATATTCCTGTCTCATGCTTCCTCCTAGACACTACACTCACTGAGAACATGAGGATTTGTGCCTGTTCGTTTTAGAGGGAGCTCCTTTTGCGCCTAGTACTTAGCATGCAGAACTAGTTATCTGACAGGTGTTAGAAAACTTCAGCTCAAGTCCTGCCTCCCTTTTCATGCCTAATATTAGCAAGATGACTTGAACCATGAGATAAGCGATTCCATGAATTAAGGAAGCTTATTGTAATTAAATGTCAAGTTGGACCTTAGACTAAACAGTCTAGTGTCAGTGGCATGCTAGTGCACGTGGTTAGGACAAGGCTTTTTAAGGAACGTTGCTTGTGGTGTACAGCTATTTGACCCAGGGCTCCCAGCTCCCAGTCCTGCCCCTGTTCCACTGTTCCCAGTGCCAGATTCTATTACCTTTTCTTCCCATGGCTGTGGGTCAGCCTGACCCCAGCTGGCCATGCACAACAGTGACCAAGGCCGCCATGGTTCACTCTGCAGGGCGCAGTCTCACCTCTATCTATGGACAAATTAATGAACAAATATGTACTAAAGGGAAACGATGTTTTGTCCCTGCAGGACAAAGTTCAGTCATACTCAAGACTTCAGGTCAAATCGAGATCTATTTCTGAGATATTTTCCACAGATATTTCTCCCATCTTTACAGAGACATGTTTTGGTCTGTGTTCATGGATTCTTGCCAACCAGCAGTTTACCCAATGCTGTGATTCATTTCTTTGTTTTCTATACACTGTTTGACTTCTCTCATATTTGGCTTTGGCTGGGGACTCTCAGCATATGCTTTACATGGCTAGTCAGTCCGACCTTTTAATATTTTTGGATCTTAATATAAAAAAAAAAATTCAGACCAGAGGCCAAGATTTTTCTAATAATAAACCAGGGACTACTCATTTTCTTTTTAAGTGAGTATTAACTTCCATTTAGTTCTCTTCTGTGAAACTTCACAGCATTAACGTTCAAACGTAATTCAGGTCAAGTATAATATCAGCTCCTGGGGTGTCATTAATAATTCCTTGTTCATGAATAAGAGCCCTACAAAGTAGCACAGGCCCACAGAAATGGGCCTGAGGAAATTAGGCCAAGCAAGGCTCAAAGAAATGAAGGGATAAGAGGCTGCATTTTCCCTGCTCTCAGGAGCAGCACTTCTTTTCTCATAAGTAAGAAGGCACTGGCCTGTAGCATAGAGGGGCGCTGAAGGTCTTAAATGGTGGTCCTCCAACCCCCTTCTAATGCTTGACATTCCTACCTCCAGAGGGTATTCCCTTGGCAGAAGTTTGATTCAGATGCTTCCATCCATCCATTTACTCATTCATTCATTCATGAAATGTTAATTAGTGCCACTGTATGCAGGAACCCCAGAGAGAAAAGTGAGAAGGACTCAAAGCTTTTCAGTTTTGTGGGAAGGTCAAAATAAAGAGATGGTTAAAACTCTGAGCCTCTATCAGACGGTTACAACTTCACCTTTGGGACTGCCGGAGGGGAGGGAGATGACTCCAGAGAATGGGAAGTCACAGAAAACTACAAGTGGAAGAAAGATGAAGTCATGGACTTCACAGAGGACAAGATGGGGAGGAAAGAAAATGCTGAGTGCAGACCTCTCTGACAGGGTCAATGCTTTAAGCTGGCTAGTGGATACCAACAAACTGGAATGGACAGTAGACCCCCTAGGTTCTCAATGTAAAGTCATCTGACGACTGGGCAGAACTTGACCCACAAGCTAAGACTTGCAGGGCTTCCCAGGTGGTGCTAGTGATAGATGTGAGATATGGGTTCTATCCCTGGGTCGGGAAGATCCCCTGGAGGAGGACACGGTAACCCGCTCCAGTATTCTTGCCTGGAGAATCCCATGGACAGAGGAGCCTGGTGGGCTACAGTCCATAGTGTGGCACAGAGTACCACACGACTGAAGTGACTTGACACAAATAACACACTAAGACTTGATAGGAAAGTGAGAGAGAATGCACAGCCACTGGGAACCTGGGTCACTGACCAGGGGGACCTGCAGTGAGCCCTTAGCTGTTGGAGGAACAACTTAATGCACTGAGGCCAGAGGCGGAGATGCCCTAAGACAGGTGCTGAAAGAGGTCAGACAAGGCCAAGCAGAGTTGGCCTATTTGGTAATTTGGGTGAAAGTAGGCACCGGCTTAGTTTTGCACAGTAGGTGCCAGAGGGAAATTCATAAGTTAAATCAGAATTAATGTGATTTCCCTTGTGGTCCAGTGGCTAAGACTTTGAGCATCCAGGAGGCTTGGGCTTGACCCCTGGTCAAGGAACTAGATCCCAATTGCCACAACTAAAGATACTACAGGTTGCAGTGAAGATCAAAGATCTCACGTGCCACAACTAAGACCTGGCATAGCCAAATAAATAAATATTTTTTAAAAGAATTAGTGTGGAGGACATTTAGAAGATGGCTGAGGAAGAGTACTCGGAGACCACTTTCTCCCCAACAAATTTATCAAAAGAACATTTAAACGCTGAGTAATTCCACAAAACAATTTCTGAATGCTGGCAGAGGACATCAGGCACCCAGAAAAGCAGCCCGCTGTCTTCAAAAGAAGGTAGGAAAAAATATAAGACAAAAAAAGAGACAAAAGAGGTAGGGACAGAGCTCTGTCATAGAAAGGGAGTCTTAAAAAGAGAGAAGTTTCCAAATACCAGGAAACACTCTCACCGCCGAGTCTGTGGCGAGCCTTGCAAGCACAAAGGGCAACATAACAGGGAAGAAAAATAAATAAATAATTAAAACCCACAGATTACGAGCCCAGGTAACTCCCCCAGCGGAGAAGCAGCGCAGATGCCTGAACCCGCCACTAGCAAGCAGGGGCTGGGCAGGGAGGCAGCGTTGCTTAGAGTAAAGATCTGGCCTGAATGCCCCAAGGGCAATCTGAGCAAACTGACTTGGGCTAGCAAACCAGACTATGGGATAGCTACCACACGAAAAGCCCTAAGACACCACCAGGACCAAGCAAAAAACAAAGGACTGAACAGAACTAGCCGCTGCAGACCATCCTCCTCCGGGGACAGGCAGCCAGAGCCGGAAGTGGGTAATCACAGACCCAGAGAGACATTATCTACCAAACTGCAAGCAGGCTTCTTTGCTAACGAAGATTTCTTGGGGTTCTGGACAGTCAACATCCATCTGAGAAGGTGCACCGGTTATACACCCAGAAAACTGAGCAGCAGGGATGGGGGAGGTGATAAGTCACAGCAACCATGCTCACCAAACACCTCATCACCCAAACTGCTTGGACCTGGGAAGGGCACAAAATGCAGGCCCAACCGAGTCTGCGCCTCTGAGGACTACCTGAGTGCCTGAACCCGAGCAGCTTAGACCTGAGAGGTGCATGCAGCCCAGTGCCAGCCTCCGATGGTTCCGGTGGAGCAACCTGGAGCCTGAGCAGTGTGGGCAGGGAGGGCACACGTGCCATGAGCGGGGCAGGCCCAGTGTGGCTGAGGCACTGCGAGCACACACCAGTGTTATTTGTTTGCAGCGTTCCTCCCTCTCCACAGCACGACTGAACAAGTGAGCCTAAAAAAAGTGTCCACCACCGCCCCCTTTGTGTCAGGGCGGAAATCAGACACTGAAGAGACCAGCAAACAGAAGAAGCTAAAACAGAGAGAACCACCTTGAAAGTGACAGGTGCAATAGATTAAAATCCTGTCATTCATACCAACTACATAGGAAGGGGTCTATAGATCTTGAGGAATATAAGCCAGAACAAGGAACTATCTAAAAATGAACTGACCCCACACTATCCACAACAACACCAGAGAAAGTCCTAGATATATTTTTACTATTTTTACAATCATTCTTTTTTTAATTTTTAAGTCCTCTATCACTCCTCTAATTTTCACTTTTATAACCTACTATTACTTTGCAAAAAAAAGAAGACCCTATTTTTTAAAGCAAACTTCATATATATATATGTATATATATTACAATTTTGTGATTTTTCTTTCTTTCTTTCTTTTCTTCTTCTCTTTAATATGATATTTTTGAAATTCTAAACTCTACTCTAGATTTTTAATGTTTGCTTTTTGGTATTTGTTATCAATTTTTTACCTTTAAGAACCCAATCTTCAGTACCCATTTTTACTTGGGAGCGAGATTACTGTCTTGACTGCTCTTTCCCCCTTTGGACTCTCCTTTTTCTCCACCAGGTTGCCTCTGTCTCCTCCCTACCCACTCTCTTCTCTACCCAACTCTGTGAATCTCTGTGTGTTCCAGATGGCGGAGAACAGTTAGGGAACTGATTACTGGCTGGATCTGTCTCTTTCCTTTTGATTCTCCCCTTTTATCCTCCTGGCCACCTCTGTCTCCTTCCTCCCTATTCTCTTCTCTGTATACCTCCATGAACATCTCTGAGCAGTCCACTTGTGGAATGCACATAAGGAAGTGATTACTGGCTAGCTTGCTCTCTCCTTTATTGATTCCACCTCATCTCATTCGGGTTACCTCTAACTCCCTCCACCCTCTTCTCTTCTCCATGTAACTCTGTGAACCTCTCTGGGTGTCCCTCACTGTGGAGAAACTCTTCATCTTGAACCTAGATGTTTTATCAGTGGTGCTGTATAGAAGGAGAAGTCTTGAAACTACTGTAAAAATAAGACTGAAAACCAGAAGCAGGAGATTTAAGTCCAAATTCTGAGAACACCAGAGAACATTAATTGACAGGNCTTCATCTTGAACCTAGATGTTTTATCAGTGGTGCTGTATAGAAGGAGAAGTCTTGAAACTACTGTAAAAATAAGACTGAAAACCAGAAGCAGGAGATTTAAGTCCAAATTCTGAGAACACCAGAGAACATTAATTGACAGGAGCTCATCAAACGCCTCCATACCTACACTGAAACCAAGCACTAACAAGTTCAAGAGCTAGACATACCATGCAAACTCTCCAGCAACACAAGAACACAGCCCGGAGCTCCAATATACAGGCTGCCCAAAGTGACTCCAAAACCATTGACATCTCATAACTCATTACTGGACACTTCATTGCACTCCAGAGAGAAGAAATCCAGCTCCACCCACCAGAACACCAACACAAGCTTCCCTAACCAAGATACATTGACAAGCCACACACAGAGAGGAAACTCCACAATAAAGAGAACTCCATAAANGATGCCATGATCTTCGTTTTCTGAATGTTGAGCTTTAAGCCAACTTTTTCACTCTCCTCTTTCACTTTCATCAAGAGGCTCTTTAGTTCCTCTTCACTTTCTGCCATAAGAGTGGTGTCATCTGCATATCTGAGGTTATTGATATTTCTCCCGGCAATCTTGATTCCAGCTTGTGCTTCCTCCAGCCCAACACTTCTCATGATGTACTTTGCATATAAGTTAAATAAGCAGGGTGACAATATACAGCCTTGATGTACTCCTTTTCCCATTTGTACTTATTGTAGATATAGGTACTCCTTTACCTATTTCCAAGGTAAATTGGAAGAGGTTAAACAGGAGATAGCAAGAGTGAACATCAACATTTTAGGAATCAGTGAACTAAAATGTACTGGAATGGGCAAATATAATTCAGATGACCATTATATCTTCTACTGTGGGCAAGACTCCCTTAGAAGAAATGGAGTAGCCCTCATATTCAACAAAAGAGTCCGAAATGCAGTACTTGGGGGCAATCTCAAAAAAGAAAGAATGATCTCTGTTCACTTCCAAGGCAAATCATTTAATATCACAGTAATTCAAGTCTATGCCCCAACCACTAACTCCAAAGAAACAGAAGTTGAACGGTTCTATGATGACCTACAAGACCTTCTAGAAGTAACACCAAAATAAATGTCTTTTTCACCATAGGGGACTGGAATGCAAAAATAGGAAGTCAAGCTATACCTGGAGGCAAGTTTGGCCTTAGAGTACAGAATGAAGCGGTTCAAATGCTAACAGAATTTTGTTAAGAGAAGGCACTGGTCATAGCACCCTCTACCAACAACACAAGAGATGACTCTACACATGTATATCACCATCAGTACTGAAATCAGATTGATTATATTCTTTGCACCAAAGATGGAGAAGCTCTATACAGTCAGCAAAAACAAGACCGGGAGCTGACTGTGGCTCAGATCATGAACTCCTTATTGCAAAATTCAGACTGAAATTGAAGAAAGTAGGGAAAACCACTAGATCATTCAGGTATGACCTAAATCAAATCCATTATGATTATACAGTGGAAGTGACAAATAGATTCAAGGGATTAGATCTTATAGACAGAATCCTGAGGAACTATGGATGGAAATTTGTGACATTGTACAGGAGGCAGTGATCAAGACCATCCCCAAGAAAAAGAAATGCAAAAAGGCAAAACGGTTGCCTGAAGAGGTCTTACAAATAGCTGAGAAAAGAAGAGAAGCTAAAGGCAAAGGAGAAAAGGAAAGATATACCTGTGACATAGGTACTATATAGTATCACCCTGATTTCACTGCTGAGGCAAGTAGAGTAATCTCCCCCGAGGCCCCATNGGTTGCCTGAAGAGGTCTTACAAATAGCTGAGAAAAGAAGAGAAGCTAAAGGCAAAGGAGAAAAGGAAAGATATACCTGTGACATAGGTACTATATAGTATCACCCTGATTTCACTGCTGAGGCAAGTAGAGTAATCTCCCCCGAGGCCCCATGACTAATAAGTGACTGAGCTGGGATTTGAACCCCAACACTCTGACTCCAGGGTCTGCACTCTCAACCTCACTGTCAGTGTAAGCCTCTCATGCATTTGCACAAGCTTTTCTCTGGATTAGATAGCTGGAAATGGAAAAATTTGACACACACTTCTAAGTAGCCCTCTAAAACTGATTGTACCAATGGACATTTCCACAGAGTTTGAGAGTACCATTTCCTCTGAAACCTTGATAATGCTGGATTTAATCAGGTTTAGCAATTTTTGACAAACTGAAGTGGAAATTTCAGTCTTTATTTGGCTCTCTCATTAGAATGCTGGTTTGGCTAGCGTGGTACATAATTTTAGGCTCAGAATGATTTTCTTCCAAATTTTGAAATTATTACTTCCTTGCTGCTCAGCATTCAGTTACCTTCTGGAAGTCTGAAAGCCAATCTCATTTTTGTTCCTTGTAGAAAACCTGTTTTTCTTCTCTGAATTCCTTTAGGATTTTCTCTTTGTTCCCTTGGCTCTGAAACCACCCTATTATTTGTCTAAGTAAGGATGTTTAAAATTTTACCTTGCCTGTCACTTGGCAAGCCCTAAGAAGTTTTGAGCCTTTCCTTGAGTCAGGGAAATTTTCTTTTCTGACTTTTTATACTTTCTCTTCCCCCATGGAATCTCAGTTTTCTCTTGGTACTTATGAATAGAGGAGCTTGTGGATCAGTCCTTTGTGTCTCTGCATTACTCTGCTTGGGCTGCCATAACAAAATATTCACTTGGGTTTTGCCATAACATCTTATGGAAAAAAACCAAACTAAATTTTTGGTCAACCTAATACCATAGGCTGCATGGGGCTTAGACAACAGAAATTTGTTTTCTCACAGTCTTAAAGGGGAAGGTCAAGGTGTTGACCACTTCAGTTTCTGGTGAGGGCTCTTCCTGGCTTGCAGATGGCTGCCTTCTTGCTGTGTCTCCACATGGTGGAGAGAACGCTCTAGTATCTCTTCTTAGAAGGGCACACAGTTCAAATTAAAGTTCTACCCTTTTGACTTTGTTTGAACTTTATCACCTCACAGGCCGTATCCCCACATACATTTGAAGTTAGGGTTCAGCATATGAATTTGGAAGGAAAGGGACACCATTCAGTCTGTAGTAGTCTTTTGATTTTTCTCTCAAAATGCCCATTCTTAATCTCTTTTTAAAATATATATATTCAGGGAAATATCCCCACAATTAACTTCTGGAAAATATCCCCAGTTTTTGCCCTACCCTTCCTATTATTTATTCTATTGCTTTACTTAGTTTTGCTATCATCTTTGAAATTTCCACTTTGTTTGTTAGTTTTCTTTTATCATAGCAATTGTTTGCACTTTTTTCCACAGCAGCTTCATACAATATCTTTGTGCATCTTTCTAAGGACGATGTTATTTAGAATTTTTCCAATTTTTTTGTTGTTGTTCTTTTAGCTGTGTTTCCTCTGGGGTCACTTTTCAGTTTGTTCATAGTTTTGTGGCCGTTGTTGTTAATACTTTCCTTTAGAGCTGTTGAATTTCCTCAAGTGCTGGTGATGCTTAATTTTCCGTTCATGCCTATTGTTAAAAGGATAGGTTAATTAGTGGGTATCTTGTTTAAGTTTCTACAGTGCTTTGGTTTTGAGTTTTTCCCTCCACAGGGTCTTCCAAAAAATAGGGGGTTAGTTAGAACTCTGTAGGTAGGACATTTTAACTGCAGACTTTCGTGTAACGTGCTTAAAGCAGGCAGAGAGGCAGGCTTGGAGACGAGCAACCCCCACTTCATCCTTTATCCATCCCCGTATGGTAAAATAAGGACGCCTCTACTTTAATAAAGCCACAGTCGCCAAGCTGGACAGGAGCAGTCCTCTTTCTGTGTCAGTGAAAAGTGGCTGGGGTTACTCTCAGCTGCGGTTCTGTCATAGGCCCTTGCACCCCAGCAGGTGCCCGTCCCAGGCAGACGAGTCCCTTTCTTAGAGAGCAGCTGTGTGTTTTATCTGAGGTTAGTCACCCCTCACCTGCAGCTGCCTGAAGTGGAGAAAGGAGGAGAGAGGTCTGCTGTTCAGTGAGCCGTTTAAAGGTTAATAATCCTCTTGATTGCTTCAAAACACCCTCTCATTCTTGCTATCTGCTTTCATACAGCTTGGAGACCCTCTGTTTCAAATTGTCTCTCAAGAGTGTTCTGGAGTGTGTTGACTCTCTGCTCTGGGTTTTCTATCAATCAGACCCCAGGTATCTCTGTAGATTTTGTCATTTTTTGCCTCCACTCTTGTTTGCTACTACTGGTCAGGACTTACTGATTTTAAAAGCTATCCTTTCTGTCTTTTAAGGGATTTGGGGTGGTGGGTGGGGGAGAAGTGGGTATATGTGGGCTTCCCTGATGCCTCAGCTAGTAAAGGATCTGCCTGCAATGCAGGAGACCTGAGTTCGATCCCTGGGTTGGGATNGGAAATGGCAACCCACTCCAGTGTTCTTGCCTGGAGAATCTCAGGGACGGCAGAGCCTAGTGGGCTGCCCTTTATGGGGTCGCACAGAGTTGGACACGACTGAAGCGACTTAGCAGCAGCATGCCTAAAGAGTGACTGTAAAGCCCCCTTTATGCTGCTGTACACTATTTAAATGTGATATTTGTTTCTGTTCTATTTATTTTTCTCTAGTTTTCAGAATGTTTATCTTCCCCGACTAAACTATAAGTTCCTTGAGAATAGGGGCCCTGGCTATTGTTTCTTATTTCTGTTGTGAGATGAATGGCTTAATGTTCTACAATCATCAGTCAGTTTGAATTTTGTAAAGGAGATAAAGCATTAATTACAATTATGTTATTATCTTGCACATATTACAGTGGTGCAAATGTTTTATTCAAGGTCTTTAAATGTTTTATTATGTCCACTAAATTAAAGATTGGATTGCAAGTCAATATTAAAACTGGAGGAAAGGTCAGAGTTCAGCTTCTGGCTCGAGTTGTTATGGCAACTCTCTGAGCACCACCATCTGCCTCAACAGAAGGGAGAACAAGAGGAAATACCTATTGATCTCTAATATTAGCTTTAATCATTTTCTTCCTATTTCTTTAATATTGCAATGTGTTGAGGTGAACAGAATTTTGATTCTTTCATATATTCCGTTATATTCATGGTCAGCTGTTGTCAAGCCTAACTCAGAAGAGCCAACTTTCCTTTTTTTTTTGCTTAAGATGGTTTTTATTTTTTTAAGCTTTATTGAATTTGTTACAAACTGCTTATGTTTTAAGGGCTTGTTTTGTTTTTGGCCACAAGGCCTATGTGATATTAACTCCCCAACCAGGAATCAAACCTGCACCCCCTGCCCTGGAAGGTGAAGTTTTAACCACTGGGCCACCAGGGAAGCTCCCAGTCTACTTTCTAAAGGAGACAGAATCATGTCTTGACATTCCCAAAGAAGGGGTGCGTGCCTGGGTGCTCCGTCGTTTAGTCGTGTCTGACTCTGAGACCCATGGATTGTATGTAGCCCATCAGGCTCCTCTGTCCACAGGATTTTCCAGGCAAGAATACCGGAGTGAGTTGCCTTTTCCTCCTCCAGAGGATCTTCCCAAACCAGGGATCAAACCCACCTCTCTTGCATCTCTTGCATTGGCAGGTGAATTCTTTACCACTGAGCCACCTGAGAAACCCTTAAGAAAGGGGTGACCTAGGCTTATTTGTTCTAACCCCATTTGGTTCATTCATTCAATAAATATTCATTGAGCAGGTATGCCACTGGTTGCACAATAAAACCACCCAGGGAACTTTTCCAAAATACCGTGACCAGGTTTCACTGCTAGACCAAGGTAACTGAGGCCCATATATTTTTCAAGCTCCTCAAGCCATTGGGATGCATATGAGTGTTGGAATACCTCTGATAAACTTTGCTAGCCACTGTGGTTACAAATAAAAACATAATTGCTAATATTTATTGAGGGTGTACTACACATCAGGCATGGTTCTGTGTGTTATATGTGTATTAACACATTTAATGATCTCAAGAACCCTAGAATATAGATACTGCTACTGTTTATAGATAAGGAAGGACTTCCCTGGTGGTCCAGTGGTTAAGAATCCTCCTCACAATGCAGGGGATGCCGGTTCAATCCCTGATTGGGGAACTAAGATCTCACATACTGCAGAGCAACTGAGCTCAAGCCACAACTAAAGAGTCCACAGGCCGCAATGAAGGATCCTACATGATGAAATGAAGATCCTGTGTGCTGCAACTAAGACCCAACCAAGCCAAATAAATAAATAAAATATAGGTGAGGAAACTGAGGCACAGAGGGTCCCAGGTTATACATTTAGGAAGGGGTGGAGTCGGTCCTGGAGTCCATGCCCACCATTCTATGGCCTACCAGTAGTATCACGAGTCTAATAATGAAAAAACAGAGATGTGTATCCAGGAAGGCTTCCTGTAGGAGGTGGTACATCAGTTAGGTAGAAGCAGAAAGGGAACCAGCAAGGAAATGTTGGGGGGAAGAGCATTTCAGTTTCTTGCCTCCCTTGAATTGCTAGACAATCTGCCTCCCCACCTCCCAGGAGTTCCTTCCTCCCTCTTGCCCACACTGAAAACAATGGGACGTCCACAGCCATCCTTAACACGCCTAACATTTCGACTGGGAAGACTGAAGTCATGCACTATTACTCATGCAGCTTTTCCTCCTGACAATAGGCCCTTCTGTGGGCTTCTCATTCAAATATATAAAGCTCCACTCTGTTGTTTTTAAAAAGCCTTTGTTGTAGAAACAATTCACCATCGTGTCCAACACCCATTGGCTCCCCACCCGCTTCCCCGGTCCCCTCACCTGACTGAGATGCTAGGAAACAATCCCCCAGCTTGTCGGGGACCTGTGCCTGCTTGCCCAGTCTGCTGCAAATGAAAGCCACTGGAAGCCAGCCCCGCGGCTCACGGTGCTTCTCATCACGTAAGGCTTTAAGTTCAAGTTTGAGGTTAACCTCAGAGAGCATTTGGCCACACCTGCTCCCCTGTCTGCCTGGCCAGGGGTGGGACCAGACTTTCTGTTGAGGAAAGGGAAACGCTCCCATGCTGCTAATTAACTGTGGGAGGAGAGGAAGCCCTTTCCAGACACCAAAAATACCACGGGAAGAACTTTATAAAAAGCACCCTTTGTACTGGCAGCCCCATCATTTGGCCTAGCCTAGGCTGGGACTAGGGGGTAAAAATATAAACCCTTCGTCAGCCCTCAGGGTCAGGGCGTCCCAAGCGGCCACCCCAGGAGGCTGTGCCCTGAGTGCGTGTCCGCTGGGGACAAGGCCTCGGGAGCACGGCGGGGAGTCAGGCAGCCTGCCCCTGCCGGCCTCGCAGACCGGGGAGCTGCCTGCCGCCGGCGTGCTTAGAGGGGACTGAGCCTTCGTTAGAACAGCCACCGTCGTGTTTAGTCACGTCAAAGGGAAGGAGGTTCATCAGCACCGTTTTTCTAGCGGTATGGTGGTGGAGACACAGACAACGAGAGCAGACTTGCGGACGCGGGGAAGGAGCGGGTGGGCCGAATGCAGGGGCAGCACGGAATGCACAGATTGCCACGTGTCGGACAGACAGCCGGTGGGAATTCGCTGTCCGAAGCAGGGGGAGCTGTGACAACCTAGAGGGGCGGGATCGCGTGGGAGCTAGGAGGGCGGTTCAAGAGGGGATGAGACACATGTGTATTTATGCCTAATTCACGTCGATGTGTGGCAGAAAACAGCACGTTGTAAAGCAAATATCCTCCAATTAAAAATAAATAATTTTTTTTTTAAGGGAAGGGAGGGCAGGTCTGTGGGGGTGTGAGGTGGGGCTTGCCTCAGAGTCTGGGTAATCTCTTTCCAGCAGGTCCGTCTCCCACCCGGAGTTTATCAGACACCCGGGGCGGACAGGCCTGTCTTTGAGGATGTTGCTGTTGGCCTCCCCAGTCCCCTGAGGCTTGGCTGCTGCAGGCCTGAGTAGAGCCCGTAGCGTCTGGGAGGCTCGGGGTCCGCAGAGGTGCTATCAGGGGAAGGGCTGAGTTGCTGGGAAAGCTGAATTTGGCCATAGGCTGGGATTTGGAGGCTTGCTCAAGCAGGAAGGCTGTAGGGCCATTTGGCTGGGACCTTAAGCTCAAGAGGCTTCAGAATTTGGCTGCTGATCAGCGTTGGGGAATGAGGTGAAACCAGGAGGTGGTCCCAAAAATGGACGATCCCAGCATCAAAGCTGCCTGAACCACACTGAGGTTCTTGGAGAACCTATTTATGTGGTCTGCCTTACTTTATCCAGCACAGATTCCCAAGATGCTAGATTGCCAAAACCGGGAAGTTGGGGTACTAGAATTTCGTACCAGGCAAGTTTCCCAGTCTCTCGCTCCAACAAAATTTTTGCATCTGGGCAGACAAGGGGAAAATTCCTCCATTATAATATCATATGTGCAGGATCCTTGGCAGCTCTGTGTGTGGTGGTCCATCTTTCTTCTCTTCCTGTTGATATAGCATCTCCTTTGTTAGACTCCTCAAGTGTCAGAGCTGAAAAGATTTTAGAAGCCATGTAGATTAATTCTTCTATTTGATAGAAAAGGAAACAGAAAGCCCGAGAGAGAAATGACTGGCACCAGTGAACACAGCTAATGATCACCAGGATTGAAACCAGGATTCCTGTCATCTAGTCCAGGGCTTTTTCCATAAAACCACACCCTCTGTAACGAGTAACATTTGTGTATTAGGGGTTCCTGCCTATTCCATGTTCTGCTTCCCTTTTTACTCAGTTAAATGCATAGGGCCTAACTCATGCTAATATTGGGCAAATCCATTCACCTCAATGGATTTTTATGCTTAAAATGTAATTAATATATACTCAATAAATATTCTTGTTCTTTGAAAAAAAAATAAATAAATGCATAGGGCCTTGAACTGCCCCTTGTATGTGGCAAAATGATTTTTTAGAAATTAGAAAAGTCACCCTTATTCCTAAATTGTATTGCTACAATTTTTAAAAATTTATTTGACTACACTGGGTCTTAGTTGCCACATGTGGAATCTAGGTCCCTGACCAGGGATGGAACTTGGGCCTCCTGCACTGGGAGTGTGGAGTCTTAGTCTCTGGACCACCAGGGAAGTCCCTACAATGCTTTCTGAAGAGATTCCACTATTTGATATTTTGACAAACAAACAAAAAAGCCCATCAGACTAGGAAGAAAGAGGTTATCACCACATAGGCTTCCAGTTTGAAATGCATATGGACCTAGGTGGAACAGCAAATTCTTAGATTCTAAGACTTTGGTGCTCAAAGTTGTCTATGGACCAGTAGCATGAGCTTCACTCAGGGCTCCTGCCCCACACCTGCCTCTTCATGAGATCCCTAGATGTCCGGAGTACATACTAGAGTTTGGGTATACCTACCTTAGGGTAACATTCTACAAGAAAGTCCTATCTCCTTTTCCTACCCAAATGCTTAACCTCCTTTCTCCTTCTCTCCCTCCTCCACCCACCCCACCCTCATTCCTAAATGTTGCTATGTTGATCTTGTTCTGACTTTTCTTGAACCTTAATACCATGGCAGGGGTGGCGTTAGGGGTGAGAGAATGTTATATTTTAAAAGGGGACTCAAAATGGAAATTTTTTAGACGAAAAAGAACCAATTTGAAAGAATTTCTGAAGTTCTAATGCCATGTTGCTAATGTAGAAGTATAAACATCTCCTATGTTTATACTGGCTCACTTATAAAATCATCATCTTTGGTTATATTTAGGAATTTGATGGCTTGGAAAGTATACTGAAAAACCCTGAGAACAAAAATATTTTCCCCCTTAACTCTCCAGAAGATAAGAAAACCTCTTCAAGAAAAATATCCCAATAAACATCTTTTTCCTACTTTATCATCCTTGTACACTATTTGCATTTCTTCCTCTTAACCTTTCTCTCTTTTTCATCATTCCTAGTTCAACTTCCTTATTTGATTCACAGTTTTAAATAGAATTTTCTTATTACTTATTTCTTATAGATAAATTAGGAGGGAAAAAAAAAGCACAACCAGAATCCCATCAAAGTATTTAGAAACAGTTATAAACCTTTTATATAAAATTATCTCAAATCTTGTTGTGAATAAGCTTGTTAACAAAAATGAGATAATTCAGAACCTAATAATTAGCATTTACTTCCTTTTAAATGAAACTATCAATTAGCATCTTTACAGCTGTGCTTATAAAAATGAACAACATCATTTTAATTAAATTCTGCCATATAGATCATGCTACGATTGATTCAATTATACTTCTGTTGCTAAATATTTAGGTACTAATTGTTTAAACTTTTCACTGTTGAAAACAGTTCTGGACTTCCCTGGTGGTATAGTGGATAAAAACCCACCTGCAAACACAGAGAACACGGGTTCCATTCCTTGGCCAGGAAGATTTGACAGCCCTGGAGCAACTAAGTCCACACACCACAGGTGCTGAGCTCAAGATCTAGAGTCCGAGGGACGCAGTTACTGAAGTCTGTGTGCCTAGAGCCTGTGGGGGCCAGCAAGAGACACCCTGCAGTGAGAAGCACGTGTACCACCACCAAGAAGAGCCCCAGCTCGCCACAACTAGAGAAAACCCTGGTACAGCAACCAAGACCCCTCACAACCAAAAATCCAACTAGATAATTAATTTAAAAGAAAGCAGTACTGTATATCCTCAATGATTTTCTTACCTTAAATTCTTTAATTAAATTATGAACACATGAATTAACTATTACCCTTGTGAAAAAATTTAAATACAGATAATAGTAAATTTTTTGACCATCATTCCCAACCCTGGGTCCCTTCCCACCTTCCCACAGGTAACCACTGTTACTAGTTTTGAATGTATTCTCTCAGGTCATTTTTCTGTGCATTTAATTCTTTCTGTGGTAAAGAATTCACCTGCCATGCAGGAGACTCGGGTTCGATCCTTGGGTCTAGAAGGTCCCCTGGAGAAAGAAATGGCAACCCACTTCAGTGTTCTTGCCTGGAAAATCCCACAGACAGTAAAGCCTAAGGAGCTACAGTCTCAGTTCAGTTCAGTTCAGTCACTCGGTCATGTCTGACTCTTTGAGACCCCATGAAATCGCAGCATGCCAGGCCTCCCTGTCCACCACCAACTCCCGGAGTTCACTCAGACTCACGTCCATCGAGTGAGTGATGCCATCCAGCCATCTCATCCTCGGTCATCCCCTTCTCCTCCTGCCCCCAATCCCTCCCAGCATCAGAGTCTTTTCCAATGAGTCAACTCTTTGCATGTGGCCACCTCATGCGAAGAGCTACAGTCTATGGGGTTGCAAAAGAGTTGGACAGACTTTTAGCAACTAAACAACAGCAGTGTAGCTATAAGTAACAGCTTACTGATTTAGGTTGTTGGTATGTTGTTTGCTGTTTTTTTATATCAGTGATACGATACAAAACTGATTATTCTTCAAATTCCTTTTTTACTAAACAATCAGTCTTGGCGTGCTTTCTGTATTGATGCTTAGAGAACTATTTCATTCATTTTAGCTGTTGCATGATATTCCATGTTATGAATAAACCATTTATTTATTTAGGTTTATTTAGCCTGTGTTGTATGAATTGACTTTTAAGCTATTTCCACTTTTCCTCTCTTACAAGGTACATGCTTATAGATGCTCTTTATGTACCTGTGTGGGTGTATTTGTAGAGCAAATTCAGAGAAATGTCATCACTGGAGCTTAAGATCACCTACTCCTTTCCATGTGTGAATGAGAGAAAAACTCTTTTGAAGATCTGGGAGGAAAAAGTATAGTTCTTAGGAACTTGAAAAAGTGAATTTTCCTAATTTTGTCCTTGGCTTCCAGTTTTATCTTGACTGTGTCTAGTTGGGAGGTGGGTTGGGTGGGTACAACTGAACAAATGAAACAGCATATCAGGCTTGAGGGGAAAGATAAACAGGTTTGGCTGAGTTTAAGGTGCTGCCTTCTCACGGGAGGAGAGAAGGCTGCCCCAGTCCCNTCTTATCTCTCCTTGCTATTCTTTGGAACTCTGCATTCAAATGGGTATATTTTTCCTTTTCTCCTTTGTCTTTCACATCTCTTCTTTTCACGGCTATTTGTAAGGCCTCCTCAGACAGCCATTTTGCCTTTTTGCTTTTATTTTTCTTGGGAATGGTTGATCCCTGTCTCCTGTACAATATTACGAACCTCCATCCATAGTTTTTCAGACACTCTATCTTTCAGATCTAGTCCCTCAAATCTATTTCTCATTTCCACTGTATAATCATAAGGAATTTGATTTGGATCATACCTGAATGATCTAGTGGTTTTCCCCACTTTCTTCAATTTAAGTCTGAATTTGGCAATAAGGAGTTCATGATCTGAGCCATAGTCAGCTCCCAGTCTTGCTTTTGCTGACTGTATAGAGCTTCTCCACCTTTGGTGCAAGGAATATAATCAATCTGATTTCATTGTTGACCATCTGGTGATATCCATGTGTAGAGTCTTCTCCTGTGTTGTTGGAAGAGGGTGTTTGCTATGACCAGTGAGTTCTCTTGGCAAAACTCTGTTAGCCTTTGACCAGCTTCGTTTTGTACTCCAAGGTCAAACTAGCCTGTTACTCCAAGTATCTCTTGACTTCCTACTTTTGCATTCCAGTCTCCTATAATTAAAAGGACATCTTTTGGGGTGTTAGTTCTAGAAGATCTTGTAGGTCTTCATAGAACTGTTCAGCTTCTTCAACATTACTGGTCGGGGCATAGACTTGGATTACTGTGATACTGAACGGTTTGCCTTGGAAATGAACAGAGATTGTTCTGTCATTTTTGAGACTGCATCCAAGTACTGCATTTCAGACTCTTTTGTTGACTATGAGGGCTACTCCATTTTTTCTAAGGGACATTTTGACCCTTCGATGCCGGCTCTTCCTATCATTGTGAAGCAGAATTCACCAGGTGTTGGATTGCTCACTCCCTAATATGGACCGTGGGCTGGGTTTAGACCATCGTGAGACAGGTTAGTTTTACCCTACTGATGATGTGTTGTTGTCATGGTAACCCTGCTCAGTACAAGAGGAACCACAGGTTCAGGCATTTGGTGTATGTGCTTGGCTGAGAAGCCAATGGGGCAAAGCTGCCATCTGTGGGATTATGACTAAATGCCTCTAAGTCAGAATCCCAACCAGGCGGAATAACATGGTGCAGTGCTGCGGCAGCTTTGGTTGGCCTTGGATAGCCGGTCCCCTGCTGACCTGCTGCGGGCCACCACCCCACATCCCACTGCCCCGCGTCCCTTCCCCCTGGCACACAGGGTGCAGCTGGAAAGGTGGCTGCCCCCTCATCCATCACGTGTGGCATCTTCGTGGGGAAACTGGTGTTAAACCATTCGTAAACAACCTGCTTCTGGGTCAGGGTTTCTAGGTAGCAGAGCAGCTCCCTTAGCCACTGTAAATATTTTGATGATTAATACACCAAGCCATAAAGAACATTTGAAAATTTTGTCAGCAGATAGATCAGTGGAAGGGGCTTAATGAAAGAGATCTTAACTCTCATTCCAGCATCATGGTGGACACAGAGCATCTTCTCTGATATGCAAAATATTCTGCTAAATATTTTCTGTCCTTCTGACGCAGGTAATGACATCCCTTCCCCTAGCGAGCTATTAGATGGTGGTTTCACTCACACCCCACTCAAGATGGTGACTTATCTGACGGTAACAGAGAAACAGGAAGATCAGTGGTTTTAACTGAGCAGAAAGGCTAGGGGTTTTGCAGTAAATGACTCTTCCATTTCTATCAGTTCCTTGACCAACAGTTTTGAAACTGTGGTGTGAAATAATGAGGAACGCAAGACACAGCTGCATGAAAGCTGAACGTCTCCTTGATGTCAGAAGCACTCCCCGTTGTTCACAGGCCGCTGAATAAGATGATGGCTGAAGACCACTTCGTGGGCAGGATAACCGCCCTGGCACACAGCTGGGCAGAGGAGAGGCGCCTCAGATGGTGCTCAGCTGCAAGCGCCCCCTTCTCAGTGAAGCTGCTGTTCTGCACAGGGTTTCTCACTTGGTTTGACCAAGTCACGAGAGAGATGAAGATTTGAAGAAACAAGCTGCCTGGAAACTAACTTTGTTCATGTATTATAAAACGCCTTGATTTATGGGAAACGGGGTTTCTAGAAGGAGAAAATGAGAAACTTGTGATATCATGGCTATTATTCGTAAGAAATACCAACCAGTATGGTCTTCTGTTTCTAAAAGCAGTAGTCTGATGAGGAAATTGTACCACTAAAGGCTTAGTTGGCATTAATATGGTTGCATCTATGTTCATGGTGATACTCATAACAATGGGTATGATTTTGAGCTTCAAGCTTAGGTCACGGGGAACCCTAGACTTCAGCTCAAAGTCTGTGATCCTTGGAGAGCTGCTTCTCCTTAGGGTCGAGGCTGTAAGCTCCATAAGGGAGGAGGTCTTTTCTGTCTTTTTCAGGATTGTGTATACTGAAGAGCCCAGCAGTGCCTGGTACATGGGGGCTGTTCAGCCAGTGTTTCTTCACACATTTAACTCATCATTCATATCTATTTTAATATATATAACAACCCTGAAAGTTCAATATTATTAGCTCTAGTTTGTGAGTAATAAAGTTGACCTGCTTTGTTTCAAAGCTATCTACAGAGCTATGCTTGTGAGGGGGTTATTGCAGGGATGGGAGACATTTGCTCTACGGTCCCATGGGAGAATATGTGAGACTCAAGGAGGATAATATTGTTTACATGAAGATTCTTTTCATGTTTCCAGAGAGTGGGAGAGAGTAGCTCTGTTGGCCATTAGACCAGAGAAAGAGCTCAAAACCACGTGTAGAGGGAAGAAATTGAATCAAGTGGTGACGTTTGGTCTGGAGAAGAGAATGCTTGTAGGGACATTATAACCATGTTCATGTAGCCCAGAGGCAACTTGGAGCAGAAGACACTGTCTTGACCTGTGTAGGCTCAGAGGGTGGAGGGCAGGGTGAATTTTAGGGAAATCGATCTTGGTTCAACATACAGAAGAGCCTTCTAACTTCCTCTGCTGTTTAGAAATAGAAGAGATCACCTTAAGAATTTCTTTGGTGACTCCACGTTTCCACTGTGGAGGCACAGGTTTAATCCCTGGCTGGGGAATTAAGATCCTGCACGCTGCATGGAGTGGCCAAAAAATAAATAAAATATCTTTTTTAAAAAATAGATCATCTTGGAGGCCCCAAATCACCTACTGATGGAGGTATCCAAGGAGGGACCACATGATCACTTGATGGGGATATTGTAAAAGAGATGCAAACCTCAACTCAGGGCAGAAAGGCATTAGGCTAATTGCACCTATGTCTCTTTGCACCTATGATTGTATAATCCTGTATTTGAAATCTGTAAAGGTTGTATCTAGAAATGAATATATTTAAAAGGAAGCTACATAATAGCTTAGGTTAGATCCCATCTCCTTATCAGTCCCCCTAGAACAGCATGTCTCTCTCTGGTCCACCATTGTGCTCCCAGCACCCATTACCGGGCTGGCGCGTGTTTGTTGTTGTTTAGCTGTTAAATCGTGTCTGAGTCTTTTGTGACCCCGTGGACTCTAGCCCACCAGGCTCCTCTGTCCATGGGATTTTTCAGGCAAGGATACTGGAGAGGGTTTCCATTTCCTCCTCCAGTGGATCTTCCCAACCCAGGGATCGAACCCTCATTTTTGGCATTGCAGGCAGAGTCTTTACCACTGAGCCACCTAGTATATCTTTATTAACATGCACTAAGTGAGTCAGTTGGAATCCTGAGTGCCCTGGGTATTTCCCAGGAAGTTATGGAATGAAAATGGAACAGATCAACTTTCTTGTCCCCCTTTACCACATAGATTATAAATCTGGTCCAGAGGGAAACATTTTCTCTGTAAGTGTTGGACTCCTGTAGAGTCCTTTCCTTGGAAGAAGTGCCTCATTGTGTGTATATTCTGTTGGCCTCACTGGCTCAGAAGCTATTTTGAGTAGACCACGCAGAAGCCAACTTGCGGAATGCTGGAATGTGAGGGCTGGCCGGGACCTGAGAGATGTCCTGCTCTGTCTGCCATTGAGAACAGGCAGGACCAAGACATAAATTAACAGGCAGAAAACCATCATCCAAGAGGGGGAGTCACCCCCCAGATGGTGAGTCTGGCGCCTATGAGGGTCTCAGTCCAGCAGAGCAAATGAAGGCATACCTGAAGCCTGGAGGTGTCCCCAGCAGGGCTGGGCCTGGGACCAGGAAGTCTGAATTCTCCTCTGGGTCTGTCAGTCACTGACCACCCGTGTGACCTTTGTATATTGCTTATCCTTTCTAGCTGCTATTTGGGGTACCCTGGCATTCAAATGACTGTCCTATTTCTGAAAGCAGTTTTAGAGGCAGGAGAGTTTGCTTGTCTCGGCTAGCTGGTAGCAGTGGAAATGGAGAGATGTGGATGGATTTGAGAGTCACTTTAAAGCAGTAAGCAAGGTTGCACGTGTAATTTGGTGTGGGATATAAAGGAGGGGGAGCGGTCAAATGGGACACCTAGAATTCTGACTTGGGCAGCGGGGTGGACAGCAATGATGTTTGTGGAGAGGGGAACCGGCCAGCAGGAGTGGTTTGAGAGGAAGCCGATGAACCACACCTTGTGTTCCCAGAAGCCACACACTCAGAGCGATGCTGGCTCTGTGGCTCTCCTCCTTCCGCTCTGCCTGAGAAGAGGCATTCGTGCAAGAGGGCGGGCAGACTGGGTTGCTGCAAACTCGACTGGGCCCCCGGTCACGCCTCCTGGTGCTGGATGGCTTCAGAGACTGGTGTAACTCTGCCTCCCATCCCCACGTCCATCTTTTCTCTTATTGCTAAGCAGCTCCAGAAGGCAAACTGTGAGACCCACACACCTAAAATTATAAAGAGAAAGTAAAGAACCAGGGGAAGCTTCAAGAGTTGAAGCTGGTTTCCTGCCAGTGTTCTTTTGTGTAATGTACTTGACCACATGCTCCCTGGTTTCACCAGCTGCAGGCAGGACTCCTGCAGCCTGTGTCAGCACCTCCGGGCCTTGGTGGTGAATAAATGGAAACCAGCAGGAGGCACCAAATGGAGCTCTCTGAGGGCAGGAGGTGGCGGGGAGCATCCAGCTGAGTGGCAGATGAGGGAACGGCAGGACAGGGATCGATGAGCAAGAGACAGAAGACAGCTCCCGTGGGCACTGAGCTCCCACTGATCTCAGCCTCACTTAAGTGCCATAGGCCTGGATCCGGGGGCCTGACCCCGCAAAGCCCTCCCAGAGTCTGGAGAGTAGCCAGCACCCCATGGCATTCTCTATCGCTGTCTACAGAGGACCCAAGCTCTACACAGCAGAAAGAGACATGAAGGAGACAAAGGTGGGGAAAACAAATGTGAAAATATGAGAAATTACTGCCTGTCCCTTTTCTGGGTGTGTGGTTGTGTTTGTTTGTTTTTTTTTTTTAATTTTAACTGGAGTATGATCGTTTTACAATGTTGTGTTAGTTTCTGCTGTACAATATGGATCAGCTATGTTAAAAAGTGTTAGTCGCTCAGTTGGGTCTAACTCTTTGCAACTCCATGGACTCTAGTCCACCAGGCTTCTCTGTCCATGAAATTCTCCAGGCAAGGATACTGGAGTGGGTTGCAATTCCCTTCTCCAGGGAATATTCCTGACCTAGGGATTGAACCCTGGTCTCCCACATTGCAGGGAGACCTTACCGTCTGAGCCACCAGGGAATCAGCTATATGTCTACATATATCCCCTCCTTCTTGAGCCTCCTTCCTACTCCACCCCATCCCACCCTCTCTAGGTCAGCGCAGAGCGCTCAGCACTGAGCTGGGCTCCCTGTGCTAACAGCAGCTTCCCCTTAGCTGCCTATTTGACGTATGGGTGGGATGAATTGAGAGAGCACCATTGATATATATGCCCGTCCCTTTTAAAAAGGAATGTTTTATTGTTTTTATTTCTAATTACAAACACAGTTGACGTTCATGAAAATTTAAGAAATGCAGAAAAATAAAACAAAGACTCAGCTGTCATCAAACTAATCACTCTTGCCATTGGATGAATATTTACTGAATGCCGACTAGCTGAGTCACAGTTGAAGGCCCACAACAACCCTGGGACTTAGGTAGGTGTATCATTCTCTTTTGATCAGTGTAGGAGCTGAGATCAGAGAGGTTGAAATTTGCCTTTAGATGCACAGCTGGCGAGTGATGGAGCCTGATTTGAACCTGGTTCTGTGTCCCAATCTTCTCACAATACTCTATTCGTCTTGATCCATAGGAACACCCGAGGCGATGCCATTTCATCAAATCTCAGTTTCCAGATGGGAAATACTCCAAAGCAAAAAGTACGACTTGAAGATGTTTCCACAGTGTGTCTTGTCTTTCAAGCTGTGTCACACTTCCTGTTATTTTGTAAACTCATCCATTGCAACAGTGGTGTTTTGATTCTTGGCCCCTCTGACAACCAGAACAGAAAGCATCTTCCCTCCCATCACTGGGCCGGAGGCTTCCTTCTGCTACTGCCCAAGGCAGGCTGTGGTTAGCACTTACTGCTTAACCTCTTCCTCTGCAAGTTACTCTCTGAAGGAGAACAGTTTGTTTAGCCCATTTTGACATCATGGACATTCTGTGACCCTAAATATCAACCAATCTCTTAAAAAAAAAAAATCAGTGAATTTTTTTTTTAATTGGAGGATAATTGCCTTACAGTGTTGTGGTGGTCTCTTGCATACATCAGAGAGAATCAGTCCTAATTATATATGTATATCCCCTCTCTCCCCAACTTTCCACCCCTCTAGGTTATCACAGCCCAGCTGGGCTCCCTGTGTTATATAGCAGCTTTCTACTAGTTAGCTGTTTTGTTTTTTTCTGAATGTGTTTAACAACCTTACCCCATTCCTCAGCTTTGTCATCTTCCATCACATCTCTGACTCAGTCCACCCTCTGACCCTCATTTCATCCTGACGTTAGACTGAGTTTCTCTTGCACAGCATACACAATGCTTTTTTAAAAGTTGAGAACTGATCACTTTACTCTTCATAGAAATGAAGTAAGTGTAAATGTCAAAATATCCCCAGCACAAAAATGACCTCAATAAACATCATCCACCCAGTCCCCAGTCTTGACATTCCAGCCTTGTCCCCAGCCAGTCTCTCGCCGATGGCTTTAGACCCTTGCTGTGTGCCCTCTCCTGTGAAGCAGCCTTGACTCTCCCAGATAACTCTCCAGTGGCTCTTAACCTGGGGAAGTCATTTAGAGCAGGGACTTAGGAGCCAAGCTGCCTCAATTCAAAGCCTACGTTTACCACTCCCTGCGTGTGCTCTTGCCTAGAAAATCCCATGGGCGGAGGAGCCTGGTGGGCTGCAGTCCATGGGGTCGCTGGGAGTCAGACACGACTGAGTGACTTCACTTTCACTTTTCACTTTCATGCATTGGAGGAGAAAATGGCAACCCACTCCAGTGTTCTTGCCTGGAGAATCCCAGGAATGGGGAAGCCTCATGGGCTGCCGTCTATGGGGTCACACAGAGTCGGACACAGTTGAAGTACCGCAGCAGCAGCAGCAGCAGCTTGACCTCGGGCAAGTTATTTAATTCTCCTATGCCTCCGTTTCCTTGTTTATTAAGTGGAGAAAACTATAATATCTATTTTATAAGATTGGTGTGAGAAGCAATACAGTAAGTCTCCTAAATAGGAGTGAGCTCTGTTTCAAGAGCATGTTCGTAAGTCCGATTTGTTCATAAGTCCAACAGACTTATCCTAGGAACCAAACTAACACCATTGGCTATACAGTAATATGCTGTAATAGGCTTATGATAACTTTCACACAGATAATACATAAAAAACAAACACAAAAAATAAAACCTCATACTGCACCTAAAGATCTCACATGCCTAAGTCATAAATAAAAAATTGAATAATAGCTTAGAAAATAATATCAACAAAAAAATCAATTCATGTTATGGAGAACCTAAAGTAATTTAGTTAATGTGACTTAATACTTAAGCCTAGCAAAGTTTTCCACATACCAGCATAAAGAAGTATATCTAACATCTCCAGGCAATATATTTGATAGAATTTATTCTTAGTAGTGCCTATGTTAAACTGGATCTCTTAAGCAATGTAAGGGTGGACCTGAAGGAATCAGCATAAAAAAATAAAGAGAATACTGAATACTTAAGAAAAAAAACAAAGATCTCACATGCCACAATAAAGATTGATTGAAGATCCCGCCTGCAGCAACTAAGACCTGGCACAGTCAAATAAATAAATAAATGCTTAAAATAAAGAAAGAAATTTTAATTTTACAGTACAGTTTAATGAAATGTACAGTAGTACAGTACAACAGCTGGCCCTTCTTAGCAATACCAACCCACACCCCTGCTGTTTTTACACTTGCTTCTGGACATCCCGGGCTTGAAGTCAAGATATGGTACTACTGTACCCCATACAGTACTTTACAGTAACGTACCCAAAAGCGCAACCACTTGTAGAGGATGCACGCACTTGACGATGGATTCCAGACGCGTGAACTAACTTACGTGGTTGGACAGGCAAATGCACACTCACCTCTTTGAAAGATCACAACCTGAAGGTTCATGTGTAGGGGACATAGTGTGTTTCTAAGGCTGGTGCTTGCAAAGGTCTTAGAACGTGACCTAGCATACTATAAGCACATAGCAAACGTTAGCTATGAGGACCAATGGAGCTGTCTGTCCATCTTGTTATCTTCAGGGACAGTAGTCAAGCTATATTTCTTAAAAATAACTAAATTTTAGTGGCTTTTCTGTTTTATTTCTTTGAATTGCTGAGTAATTTTTCCAAACAGCACACACACTCAGTAGTCAGTCTAAAATCACACAATGAAGAAACTGCCTAGTAACTCAAATAATCACTGTAACATTTGTGTATATATACACACCTGTCCGTCTAGCTATCTACATGATATATATGCACATACAGATACATATTTGTGGTGGATTTTTAGACAACAGTTTTTATGTAATATATCCAGTTTATTGTATAAATTAAATTTTCTTCTATTCGTTTTTCATTTCCAAAGGTTGACTGAGAAAGCATTGTCAAGACTCAACACAGTCTTGATTATACCAAGGATTTTACATTTTATTTTCTGTGTGGTAAGGAGTTGCCCATGGCTTTGGAAGAAGAGAGTATCATAGGCTTTAGGGGAGGACGGTGTCACAGTTTCATTTGTTGTTGAGGAAGCAATGCAAGACTGGCCTGATTTTTTAGGGAAATCAGCTAAGAGGCTGCTGGAATGACCCAGATTGAGAGACTGAGGGCGAGAGGGGATACATGTGAGAATAATTTGGGGACAGAATTAAGAGGGCTTGAGGATGAAGTGGTGAGAGGAATAGAGAAGATAGCTCTAAAAGTTTTCATTTTGGGTGAATGGGAGGATAATTAAGCAATTAAGAAAGCCAGTCATCTCTAGGGAAGCCTCCTATGCGGTTGGTGGGTATATAAATTGATACAGCCACTGTGGAGAACAGTATGGAGGTTCCTTAAAAAACTAAAAATAGAGCTGCTATGCATGCATGCCTGCTAAGTCACTTTGGTCATTCTCGACTCTTTGTGACCCTATGGACTGTTGCCCGCCAGACTCCTCTGTCCATGGCATTCTCCAGGCAAGAATACTGGAGTGGGTTGCCATGCCCTCCTCCAGGGGATCTTCCAGACCCAGGGATTGAACCCGAGTCTCTTATGTCTCCTGCATTGGTTGGCAGGTTCTTTACCACTGAGCCACCTGAAAGTTCAGAGCTACCATGTGACCCTAGAATCCCACTCCTGGGCATATACCTGGAGAAAAACATGGCCGAAAATGAAACATGCACCCCAATGTTAATTGCAGCACTGTTTGCAATAGTCAAGACATGGAAGCAGCCTAACTGTCCATTGTCAAAGGAATGGATAAAGAAGATGTGGTATATATGCACATACATATATATATATATATGAATATTACTCAGACATTTAAAAAATGAAATAATTTCATTTGCAGCAATATGGATGGACCTAGAGACCGTCATACTGAGTGAAGTCAATCGGACAGAGGAGGAGAAATATCATATGGTATCCCTTATATGTGGAATCTGGAAAGAAATTATACAAATGAACTGACTTATGAAACAGAAAAAGACTCATAGACTTAGAGAATGGATTTATGGTTGCCAGGGGGAAGGATGGGGGCATGGGATATTTAGGGAGAAAGGGATGGTTAAAGATTTGGGGGTGGACATGTACACACTACTATATTTAAAATGGGTAACCAAGAAGGACCTACAGTGTAGCACAGGAAACTTTGCTCAATGTTATGTGGCTGCCTGGATGGAAAGAGAGTTTGGAGAGAGAATGGATACAAGTATATTTATGGCTGAATCCCTTCTGAAACTATCACACATTGTTTATTAATGGTTATACCACAATACAAAATAGAAAACTTAAAAAGAAACAAAGGAAAGGCAGCCTTCTCTATTGTTTTCTAAGTACAAAAGGGATTTAAAATTTTCAGAGAGGAAGAGATAGGCTGTGGAAAGTCAGAATATAATGCAAGCCTCTTTGTTAACTCAAAAAAAAAAAAAAACCCTATACACACCTAGTAATTTTGACATCTGAACCTAAAACTAAACAAAGAAAATGGGGGGAGGGGAACATATAGGGTTGATAATGATGGTCCACTTGGCAATGAGAATCAAGCACACTGAATGTTACATTCCGGGGAGTGTGGAGCAGATGCGAAGCCTGTGAAACAGCATATTGTTTCATCTCTGCAGAAGTGGAAGTTTTTCTCTCCCAGTAGAGCAGCCAAAAACTTGTTTGGAAAGACCCAAATAAGGCCACAAACACCCAGCTACATCCTTTTCGAGTTGCTAATACTTTCCACTTTCATCCATGATTCCCAAAGTCTGTGTGCTCTGTGGACAAAGAACAAGACAGAGGGGTTGCCCTGCTCTGAGACCATGTGGGCAGCCAACCACGACGCAGAAGGGAGTGGCTGCGGCCGCCAGCCCAGAAATGGCGAGCTCTCCAGAAAACCACATTCTCTTCCCACCTTCCTCCCAAACACTCCAGCTGGCATAGGGAAAGCTTTTGAAAACGAGAATGAAGCTTTCTCATGTGTGTCCATGTTTTCTAAGTCAGAACTACAGATGCATGACAGATACAGTTGTATTAATGGCAACTAAGGGACAGGATATCTTAAAGACACTCTGAAAAAATCTAGAGTTTGTGGTTGCCCTGGTAAAAGTACATCCTTGAAAAGGCCGATTCCACAAATATTAATATGGCACCTCCTAGGTGCCAGGCACTGTCCTAGGCACTGGTGATAGAGGGCTGAACAAAACAGACCACATGTTACAGAAGGGGAATGGGCAGTGTGTTGAGGTTTAGGATCCTCTCCATTGAGTTAAGATATGATCCAGAAAGAACAGTCATCACGGAGCACCAAGCTGAGTTCCCTGTGCCATACTGCAGATTCCCAGTCGCTACCTATTTTACACACTGCTGCTAATTCACTTTAGTCGTGTCCGACTCTGTGCGACCCCATAGACGGCAGCCCACCAGGCTCCCCCGTCCCTGGGATTCTCCAGGCAAGAGTACTGGAGTGGGTCGCCATTGCCTTCTCCAATGCGTGAAAGTGAAGTCGCTCAGTTGTGTCCGACCCTCAGTGACCCCATGGACCGCAGCCCTCCAGACTCCTCCATCCATGGGATTTTCCAGGCAGGAGTACTGGAGTGGGGTGCCATTGCCTTCTCAGTAGTGTAAATATGTCAAACCCAGAGGACCTAGATGGGTGGGATTGGAGGGTCAGGTCTCAGAGGGAGGGGATATGTGTATATGTATAGTTGATTCACTTCATTGTACAGCAGAAAGTAACACAGCATTGTAAAGCAATCATACTCCAATTTAGAGAGAACACAATTGGGTAGGTAATTACACTACAGACCTTTAACTTCTACCTGAATCCTCCAAGTT
>SJYV01033749.1:1531463-1558696 GCA_006410875.1 Neotragus pygmaeus
CCTATACACACCTAGTAATTTTGACATCTGAACCTAAAACTAAACAAAGAAAATGGGGGGAGGGGAACATATAGGGTTGATAATGATGGTCCACTTGGCAATGAGAATCAAGCACACTGAATGTTACATTCCGGGGAGTGTGGAGCAGATGCGAAGCCTGTGAAACAGCATATTCTTTCATCTCTGCAGAAGTGGAAGTTTTTCTCTCCCAGTAGAGCAGCCAAAAACTTGTTTGGAAAGACCCAAATAAGGCCACAAACACCCAGCTACATCCTTTTCGAGTTGCTAATACTTTCCACTTTCATCCATGATTCCCAAAGTCTGTGTGCTCTGTGGACAAAGAACAAGACAGAGGGGTTGCCCTGCTCTGAGACCATGTGGGCAGCCAACCACGACGCAGAAGGGAGTGGCTGCGGCCGCCAGCCCAGAAATGGCGAGCTCTCCAGAAAACCACATTCTCTTCCCACCTTCCTCCCAAACACTCCAGCTGGCATAGGGAAAGCTTTTGAAAACGAGAATGAAGCTTTCTCATGTGTGTCCATGTTTTCTAAGTCAGAACTACAGATGCATGACAGATACAGTTGTATTAATGGCAACTAAGGGACAGGATATCTTAAAGACACTCTGAAAAAATCTAGAGTTTGTGGTTGCCCTGGTAAAAGTACATCCTTGAAAAGGCCGATTCCACAAATATTAATATGGCACCTCCTAGGTGCCAGGCACTGTCCTAGGCACTGGTGATAGAGGGCTGAACAAAACAGACCACATGTTACAGAAGGGGAATGGGCAGTGTGTTGAGGTTTAGGATCCTCTCCATTGAGTTAAGATATGATCCAGAAAGAACAGTCATCACGGAGCACCAAGCTGAGTTCCCTGTGCCATACTGCAGATTCCCAGTCGCTACCTATTTTACACACTGCTGCTAATTCACTTTAGTCGTGTCCGACTCTGTGCGACCCCATAGACGGCAGCCCACCAGGCTCCCCCGTCCCTGGGATTCTCCAGGCAAGAGTACTGGAGTGGGTTGCCATTGCCTTCTCCAATGCGTGAAAGTGAAGTCGCTCAGTTGTGTCCGACCCTCAGTGACCCCATGGACCGCAGCCCTCCAGACTCCTCCATCCATGGGATTTTCCAGGCAGGAGTACTGGAGTGGGGTGCCATTGCCTTCTCAGTAGTGTAAATATGTCAAACCCAGAGGACCTAGATGGGTGGGATTGGAGGGTCAGGTCTCAGAGGGAGGGGATATGTGTATATGTATAGTTGATTCACTTCATTGTACAGCAGAAAGTAACACAGCATTGTAAAGCAATCATACTCCAATTTAGAGAGAACACAATTGGGTAGGTAATTACACTGCAGACCTTTAACTTCTACCTGAATCCTCCAAGTTCAAAAGGACCAGTTCAAATCCTGCCTACTAATCAGTGATATACTCTCTAACCCCCAGTGGGAAATCACATCTGAGTTCCCTGAACTTCCTTTGATCCTCTGAAAAGCCTTGGATCATTGTATCATGCACTATAATTATATACACACACACATATCTGTCTTATCAGCCTTTGTAGACTTTTTCAAAGCAGGCTGTGTTTGCTTATCTCTCCAGAAACCTCTTCTGACACAGCCCTATTCCCCTCCCTTCTCCTCTTCAATTCACCACATCCACCATTCCTTCCATGACAAACTTTTGCAAATCTCTCTATATGTATGGGCTCTTTCCAGGTTGTACCCTTGCATACACAGTTCCCTATGATTCAACCACCATTCCCTTCTTTGCTCTGGAGTACTTGGACTCTTTTGGGGGAGAATTACTTCCTCAGTTAAGCCCTCCTAGACCTCTCTAACTGTTGAGTGGTCATGCCCTCTAACCCTTAACAGAGATAAGTGTATCTCTGTTAGCTCACTTATCAGCCTGTTGTTTTTTTCACTACTTGTTTATGGATCTATAACGCCTGGGCAGAGTCCTCTTTTTATCTAACTTGCTCTCTGGGGACCTTTGCCTCTCTGCTCTTTTGCCTGTCGTCAGTGAAAGTGCATTGAATAATTTACTTGCCTCCTAAATTCTTCTCCCATTTCCAAAATACAAAACAAGAACAAAGGAAGCAAAACAAAACACGTGTCCTTGCTAGAAATATCCCCCAGTGCTCACGCCTTGATTTGAAGGCATTGAGACTTGTATTAGAACTCAGTTGATATGCAGTGGACAGAGCACTGGATGAAGAACCTGGACCCCTATATTCTAGCTCCAACTCACCCTGCGATTACTTCTGTGCCCTTGGCCAAATGATATCATTCTAGGTCTATGTTTCTAAGGTGGAAGTTGCATTCAGGAAGAGTATATAGGTTGTTGTTTTTTTTTTCCTCCAGCCATAACAGAGTCGAATGGCGAAGGCGTTCTAAAGAGCGTTGTTGCAGATCGTGAAGCCCAGGTCAGGAAGGACACCCAGCTGGGAAGAATATACTGACTCTTTCTGTCTGTTTAGCACTCAAGTGGGAGGTGGTGTGCATCTGCCTCTCATTTGCTCTCACTGAACAGACAGNTATATATATATAATAGTTATATGCTTAAGTCTATGTGCTGTTAAATATAACACATCTTTCTTTAAGGTTAGAATTTGGAGAGGTCACAAAGGAATGTTAACTTATATAATCTGAAAGGAAAGCAAATATTAATACTTTAGAATTAATCTCAATTCCTACTAACTGTAAGTTCTTCATCTCCACCATTTATAGTGTACTGGACTCTATATATATTATCAGATCACTGCTGGACATTTTCTTTGACTGCTCTCTAGAACATTCTAACTCATGACATGACATCTAAATTAATCCATCATATTTTCTCCCAATTTTCATTCTGTGTTGCACGTCTTAGTGAATATCATCACCATTCACTAAGTCTGTGAAGTCAGGAACAAGGATGTAATCATTAATACCCTCTTCCTTCTCACTTCTTAACTTCCAAACTCAGTCCATATTTTCTTCAAACTTTTGAATTCATATTCTTTTTACCTAAAGGTGCATTACAGGGAAGTTCATCTGAATTTTCCCAAATTACTCTAATAGTTGACAGTCTATTTTTAATTTTCAATCATGCTCCACTTTGTAATGATCTACATTGCATACACAGATCCTTTCTTTCTAAATAGATAAAGCATTTTCCAAAGGTGAATATTATATTCCAGTCCTCTGGTAGTCCCTTCATGTTACTTCTGGTGTTAGGGCTACATATAAATAGATTAGAAATTGAAATTCCTTGTAAGGAGTTCATAACATTTTTCTTCTCCATACAAGACCTCATGCCCCAGCTGTCAAGGCTGAAACTGGGCCCCTTGGTTAACTGAACTTATGCAACCCTAAACCAATCTGTTGTAATGCTGCTGTGCTTTCAGGGCTGGGGAATTTTCAAATGAGATCACAAGCAGCCAAGCTTCACTTTCTCTGAGTCTGCTGCCACTCCTGTGGATATAATGTCTCTCTGTTCATCAAAAAACAGTTTTTTTTTTTNTAAGATGCTTTAAGCTTCATGCCTCTCACGGCTGGGGGGGGCTATAAACAATTCACAAGTTGTAGAAGTCCCGTCAGACCAGTCAGGTAAGTTAGAAAGCCATCAAAGGGGTTGATATGCAGCAGGCTGTTAACTGGAGCTCTGAGTTAAGATGTGTATAAGAGACAGCTTAATGTACTTACCATGTGGTTTTATTAGAATGAATAGCTCTCTCCTTGTAAATGGATTTGGTTGGAAATCCAATTTCTTTCAGGGCCAGTGGGAGAGGTCTAAGAGCTATAAATATTCCTCCTCTAAACTGTTTATAAGTAAAATGGCATTGCTGCAAAAGCCAGACAAATGTCCCTCTATATCCTAAATTATGTGCAAATCCCTGGCAATCTTCTCTTTCTTTCTCTGATGATAACAGATTGCGTCGTTGTCTCTCAGTCATGAGTTATGCCAATGAATGCCTTAATGAGTAACAATGTATATGAGAATGAAAGTGGATCACCAGGGAATCAACCCCAACTCCTAGCCTTTCTTTCTCCTAAAGTTGGGAAGTAGAACTTCTCACCATGCTTCCCTCATTATTCTGTCTAGAGCTGAAATAAGAAATCTGCCTCGATTTGTATGACTTTCAGTAAGGCTGGTAACCATCGCTTTAATATCATTTTTCTTGCATTAAATGAAAACTATTATCTTCTATGAATTCTTCACGTGATTGATATAGATGCAGATTTTACCCCATTTTCAAAATTAGCACTTAATCTGTTGCATTAGATAATTAGTTTCAGGAAATTTCTGGATGGCATATGTGCATAGCACACAAAGAGGTTTTATAATGTTCTTGCATATATATTCTACCATGTAATTTTTCCCCTCAGAATGACTGGAGAAAAATAAGCAAAGTCTTGATATAATTTTTTTCATTTGAAAAATGAGAGTCAGTAGGGATGACATGAAAACTGCAATGGATAGAGTATGTACTATATGCCAGCCATTATGCTAAATGCTAAATACATAGATTGAATAGTCACAAACTGATTTCATTTACATTTACTCTTGTTTGGGTTGACTTCTACTCTGGCGTGGCTTTCTCCTTATATTTCTATCATCCCCAGAGGTGTCTAAGACACCTTTTATGGAGGCTTAGTTTGGTCCTATGTCACTGGAAGGTAGATCGGCCTTACATAAGAACTGATTGGAGTGTGAGTGGCAGCAACTCTGAAAAGTATATTTTCATCCCCCAGACTCTTGCAACTCAGAGACTGGTGGTGTTGGAGCTGGCAGCAAGAGGGAGAACTAAGTGCTACATGAATATAAATTAGGATGGCAATAAGGGAATTCTTTCTATTTCATTTTGGGCTAAGGATTACAAAGACTGAGAGTAATCAAAGCAAAGATGATATAGATCCCTTGGCTAATGAAATTCCTCACATTTGAATCTTCAATTCTGTGGTCTTAATGTCTATATAAAGGTAAATTCAAATATTAAATTCTATCTCTCAAGAATGGAGAGGTTGAATAAGCCTTTTAAAAAAAATCATTTTGAGAAAGTTGTTGATGTACTGTATATGCCTGCCATCCACTCCCTTATCCATACAGGTGGGAAGACCTTGTAAGGAACTTCAGAGAAGTATTCAGACTTGCTGACCTGTTAGAGTTTTGAGGTAAAGGTACCACGGCAAAGTTGATGCTCCAAAATTTGTCTCTAGAGGAGAGCCTGGCAGAAACGACCAACCTATGTCAGCAGCTGCAATGCTGAAAGCTAAACAGGGAGTGAACTCTGTGTTTCCTCAGAAGGGAGCCAGCTGGGGCCATCTTAGATCCTTCTGAGATAACTGTGAAGCAAATAATCCCCAAACAGGGGCAAGACTAATAGCTGTCCAGGGCAGTGAGGAAGGAATTGGAAGTGACCAGCCAGACTGGAGATAATGAAAGCATGGGGGGTTGCAGTTGGAGGTCTTTTGTAGCTGCAACTATAAGAAACTTGCAAGAGCTCTCCACACATCTTCAAGAGAAAGAACTAGCTTCAAATACACTGCAGCCCAAGGAGTCTACACCCTTCCTGCTAACATCATTTTCCCTGTTCCTTGCCCTGGAGGGTCTGAAACTACTGCCAGTCAGAATGGGGAGGCACTGGGGAGCTGTGAAACAAACACACACAGACCCTTTTCTCTCTACTGTAGGGTGAAGTGAAGAAGTGAAGAGAAGTCGCTCAGTCATGTCCTACTCTTTGCGACCCCATGGACTGTAGCCCACCAGGCTCCTCGGTCCATGGGATTTTCCAGGCATGAATACTGGAGTGGGTTGCCATTCCTTCTCCAGGGGATCTTCCCGACCCAGGAATTGAACCCAGGTCTCCTGCATTGTAGGTGGATGCTTTACTGTCTGAGCTACCTGGGAAGCCCACTGCAGGGTAGGGTAAAGCTTTAAAGTGGATAAAAGGAGAATGTCATATCATTCTGACACTAGGATGGGTGTTTCAGTTTTCAAGTCGAGGTTCTTGTGTAGAAAATATTTGGAAGACTGTTAATTATCTGAGAGTGATCAGACAAAAAAACATCAGACTTCCTCAAAATGTCAGGAGTCAGAGAAAGTATCAGAATATATGCACAGTCTGGGTTGTAATAAGCAAACTGGGAGAAAACGCATTTATTTTCTGCAGGGTTCCTTTTTTCCAAAACAATCTAGTTGAATTCTACATCTTCTTTGGTTCCTGACATTCTTTTCTTTCTACTCTTTTCTCTGTAGATTAGAATAATTTACCAAGCTCTGAAAATATTTGCACTGCAAGCACTGTGTATGAGAAAATTAAAGGTGATCCTCATTTTATTGTTTTTTCCTGAGATGACGAAAACCATTTATATGGTTTTCTCATTTTTATTTCCAAAAAGAGGTACCAGGGTACAGGGACTTCTCCTAGTGATGAAAGCAATGAATAATTTTGTCTTCACAATAGATACATAATCAAATCATTATGTTGTGAAATTAAAACTACTGCAATATTGTGTGGCAATTATATTTCAATAAAACTGAAAAAAATTATTTTCAGTAAAGTTGATTTTATAAAAGTGAAACCAATAGAGACCTTCAAATTCCTCTCTAACACAGGCAGCTGTGTTAGAGATCTTATACAGCTGTGTGGTTCTTATACAGTCCAAGGTCAATGGCAATTTATCCCACTGTCAAGGCAAATGCATTGCTTTTTCAAATAAATCCAACAGGGAGTGAACTGAGTGTTTCCTCAAGAGGAAGCCGGTTGGGGCTATCTTAGATCTTCTGAGAGAACTGCCCAATGAGGCAAATAATCCCCAAAGAAGGGCAAGACTAACAGCTGCCTGTGTTAGAGAGGAATTTGAAGGTCTCTACTGGTTTCATTTTTATAAAGTCAACTTTACTGAAAATAATTTTTTCAGTTTTATTGAAATATAATTGCCATACAATATTGCAGTAGTTTTAGTTTCACAATATAATGATTTGATTATGTATTTACTGTGAAATGACTATTGCAGTAGGTTTAGTCACTAAAGAACACCTTCAGTATAGTTCAGTTCAGTTGCTCAGTTGTATTTGACTCTTTGCCACCCCATGGACTGCAGCATGCCAGGCTTCTCTGTCCATAACCAACTCCCTGAGTTTACTCATGTGCATCAAGTCGGTGATGCCAACCAACCATCTCATCTGTCGCCCCCTTCTCCTCCTGCCTTCAATCTTTCCCAGCATCAGGTTCTTTTCATATGAGTCAGTTCTTCAGGTGGCATCATGTGGCCAAAGTATTGGAGTTTCAGCTTCAGCATCAGTCCTTCCAATGAATAATCAGGACTGATTTCCTTTAGGATTGACTAGTTTGATCTCCTTGCTATCCAAGAAACTCTTAAGAGTCTTCTCCAGCACCACAGTTCAAAAGCATCAATACTTTGAGGCTCAGCTTTCTTTATGATCCAACTCACACATCCATATATGACTATTGGAAAAAGCATAACTTTAACTAGATACACCTTTATCAGCAAAGTGATATCTCTGCTTTTTAATATGCTGTCCTGGTTTGTCATAACTTTTCTTCCAAGGATCAAGCATCTTTTAATTTCAAACTCCTTGCTGGTGCTGCTGCTAAGTTGCTTCAGTTGTGTCTGACTCTGTACGACCCCATAGATGGCAGCCCACCAGGCTCCCCCATCCCTGGGATTCTCCAGGCAAGAACACTGAAATGGGTTGCCACTTCCTTCTCCAATGCATACAACTTACACAGTTACAAATTTCTTTTTCTTGTGTTGAAAAATGTTAAGATCTATACACTTAACAGCTTTCTAGTATACAATGCAACATTGTCAACTTTAATCACCAGGCTGTACATNAAATGGGTTGCCACTTCCTTCTCCAATGCATACAACTTACACAGTTACAAATTTCTTTTTCTTGTGTTGAAAAATGTTAAGATCTATACACTTAACAGCTTTCTAGTATACAATGCAACATTGTCAACTTTAATCACCAGGCTGTACATTGCATCTCCAGAGCTAATTTTTCTTATAACCAGAAGTTTGTACCTTTTGACCATCTTCACCTATTTTACCCACTCCATACGTCCCACCAGTTTGTTTGCTGTATCTATGGATACAGAGAACAACCAGTCTGTTCTCTGTCCCTATGAGTACAACGTTTTTTTTTTTTTTTTAAGATTTCACATATAAGTGAAATCATACAGTATTTGTCTTTCTTTGTCTGCTCTCACTCTGAGTAAGGGTCCTCTTGACAGCATTTTTGAGAGCAGTCATTTAACTCACGCTTGATCTTTTACACTGAGGAGGTCTCACTGCCTCCCTTGAGGCTTTTCCTTATAAAGATACGCAGTTTTTACCTGAAAACAGAAACACTGGATATAATTTTTCTAAGTCATGTGTAGTTGATTCAGTTCCAACCAGCAGTAAATGAGACAATTCATTTTTACAATAATTATAACTTTAACACTGATTCCAATCCATCCTAGGGAATTAGGAGAGCATACCATTGTGTATTCTGCTGTTATTGCTGTTCTTTTTTAAATTTTCTTCATTGCTGTTAATTCAAGAAAAAAATGATTGCATAAAATTCAGTCTGTTCTAGAAACATAAGTGGCCTTTCCAGCACAAAACATTTCAAATATCTAAGTATGTAGAAAACATACAAATAAGGAGAAGATAAGCTTCCTAGGTACAATACCATAGACTGCGTGGCTTATATCAACAGAAATTTATCTCTCCCTGTAGTGGAAGCTGGGAAGTCCATAAGTAAGTCTCTGGCAGATTTAGTGGCTGTGTATCAGCTTGTATGTAAACTGAATCATATATAGCTGTTTTCCCATTGTGTCCTCCCATGATAAAAATAAGAAGCTTCTTAGGATTTTACCTGGAGGCTGTCTTTTCTTCCCAATTTGATCTCACCCTTCCTCCGAAGTGACCTGCTGGCCTCAGGCATAAGACACTCAATTAATTTGCATTAAGTCATAAAGAATTCCAAAGTAAGATAATCAATTAAATTGTAACATGCAAATTGTAAATTTAGCGAGGCCTCATTCTACCTGACTTTAAATGTGCAAAGTGAGTGTAAGATAGTACAAGAATACCACCACACCTTTCTGAAATAGAAATCAGAATTTTGATGCTGCTAATTGGGGAACCAAATGTGTAGAATAAAGTAATTTATGGAAGAAAAATCTTGAAAGTGTGGGAATATTCTAGTAGTCCAATTTTTTTATACTGGGTTAATTATGTTACATTTTCTCTGTTAAATTTAGAGATGTGGCTTTTAACTCCTGAGTATACATATATATGAGAGAGAGAGACACACACACACACACACACAGAGACAGAGAGAAAGAGAGATGAAAGAAAATCGCCGAGTACCTGGTAGCATATCCTTGTCTCTTCAATTACTTTAGAGACCACAGCATGGGTATTTTTAGAGGGGAAGCTTCTTTATTTTGCATTTGAATAAAGGACCTTAGGCTCATATTGAAATATTAGTATTTGATAATTACTTTCCCTTGTATATCCAGTTTTCTTTTATAAGTGAAAAGGTAGATGTAGGTATATATAAAATGGCTTCCAAATTCTGAAGTTCAGAAGGATTCATATCATTAAGGAAATCTAAGTTGGAGTCAAGGCTTCATAGTGTAAGCCAATAGCTTATTGCTCCATCATCTAATAGAGGGATTACATTTCAGCTAAATTACACTAGAACAAGTTTATAAAGATAATCATAAATCACTATTAAATAACAATTACTTCATGAGCTTGCTTAAAATGTCCCAGCTGCTTAATCTGGCATTCAAATGAATGACTGGATTGACCTTTTCCCACTCTTCTGAGTCCTTTTATTACTAATTTTTTTTCTCTTTTAGCCCAAAACAAAATGCGACTACCTGCCTCCCCATCTGTCCTCACTTCAAAACATACTTTATACTGTGCAACCTTTGAGTTCCATGAAATCTGGAAATATCCTGTAAAAACTCTATAATGGTAGAACGTGAATTTCAGTTTCTTAGTCTATGAAGAGGAGAACCACTTGTTAAAATGGGAAAAACAATGGGGAAATGGTATAAAATACTGTATATCAAACAGTCACATTACAAAGTAAATCTCAATTGGCTCAGCTTTAGGATGTCACTCTTGCTCAATATGGTCCTGTCTTGGAAATATCCAGGACTCCCTGGAGATAAATGTGTGGCATATCTCAAAGTTTAGCCATTGACTCAAAGACACCCTGATATCATGCCTATCTTCTATGCCTTTTTGATATCTTTGTCTAAGGTTAGACCTACCTTTGCTAAAAAAAAAATTAGTAATGTTCTAGTGATGTCACTATCTTATTGGTTAATTTATTAGGTTTTTGTTTCTTTATTTTTACTTGGTAGCCTGTTTACCAAGGTTAGTTTGAGCTCTCCCTTAGGATGGTGGTGGGAATGCATTATTGAGGAAACCACAGTATTTCTCCCCAGATTCTTTCATCATCATAATGTTGGATTGGCTAAGAGATAGTTGTGTCCAGTGTTATTTGGACTGAGAATGGAGATACAGAAAATGGACTTTCCAAAGAATCAAGCTGACATCTGCCTTCTACTCAGCTTTCTAACCACAATGCAAAAACATTAGTAGATAATCCTTCCTATTATTGGAATCAGTTAAATCATTGAGTTCATTCATTTATATGTAAAAACATTTACTGAGTATCCACAGGGTTACAGGTCTTTTAAACACCAGAATACAATCACTATGACTAAATTTTGAATCAGTCAGAGGGCCACGTGAATTTGTCACATCAATTTTTTTGTGCCTTAAATTAATAGATGGCACCTCCAAAGAGTTTTTATTTTTACTGATGTATATTTGATTTAGAAAATTATATGAGTTTCAAGTATATAACATAATGATTCAAAATTTTTATAGATTATACTCCATTTAAAGTTATAAATTATTTGCTATATTCCCTGGGTTGTATTGGAGAAGGGAAAGGCTACCCACTCCAGTATTTTGGCCTGGAGAACTCCATGTATCATAGCATCCATGGGGTCACAAAGAGTCAGACGCAACTGAGCGCCTTTCACTTTCACTAAGCTGTATAACATATCCTTGTAGTTTATTTATTTTACACATAATATTTTGTGTCTCTTCATCCCCTACTGCTGTCTTCAGCTGCTATGAACATTAGTGTACATATATTTTTTTAAATTAATGCTTTTATATTTTTCTCTGATATAAGTGGAATTGCTGGATTGGTTCTATTTTTCTATGTTAATTTTTAAAGGAAATTCCATATATATTTTTTTTTTTTGTAGTGGCTGCACCAATTTTACATTCCCACCAACAGTATTCCCTTTTCTCCACATCTTCACCAATATGTGTTCTTTTTGGTATTTTTTCGTGATAGCCATTCTGATAGGCGTGAGATAATATCATGGTTTTGATTCACACTTCTCTGATGATTAACAAGGTTAAGTGTCTTTTCATGCACCTATCAGTCATCTCTATGTGTTCTATGGAAAAATTTCTATTTGGGTCATCTGTCCGTTTTTATAATCAGGTTGTTCTTTTGATATAGAATTGTATGAGGTGTTCATATATTTTGGATATTAACTGCTTATTGGCTATGTCATTTGAACACATTTTTCTCCCTATTTTGTTTCATTAATCGGTGTCTTTTTGTGCCAGTATCATACTGATTTGAACATGATAGCTTTGTAATATAGTTTGAAGTCAGGGAGCTTTAAACCTCCAGCTCTGTTCTTTCTCAAGATTGCTTTGTCTGTTCAGGGTCTTTTGTGTTTCCATACAAATTTTGTGATTATTTGTTTTAGTTCTATCAAAAATCATATTATTTTGATAGGATTGCTTTGAATCTGTAGATTATCTTAGGAAATATGGTCATTTTAACAGTATAGTTCTTTGAATCCATAAACATGGTATTTATTTCAATTTGTATCATCTTCAACTTCTTTCATCAGGACCTTAAAATTTTTTGAATCCAGGCCTTTAACCTCCTTAGTTAGATTTATTTCTAGGTATTTTACTTTTTTAATGTGATTGTTTTCTGAATTTCTCTTTCTGATAGTTTGTTGTTAGACTACAGAAATGCAACATATTTCTGTATATCAATTTTGTACCCTGCAACTTTACTGAATTTGTTGATGAGTTCTAGTAGATTTTTTGTGATGTCTTTAGGATTTTCTATGCATAGTATTATATCATCTACAAACAGTGGCATCACATACTTTTACAAATGACTCCCTTCCTCTTTATGGTTAGAGGAAAATCATACTTATCTCTCCAATTTTATTGCCAGTCTTTTTCCTTTATACTGTTTAAAATTAGAGAAGTGTTTATATTTTCTTAGAATCACCATGTTCTCTCACACCTTTGCTTATTCAACAACAGCTACTTGGATTGCCCTTGACTGTCCTCTTGCCTGATCAACTGCTAGTTAATATCAATGTAAACTGAGATTGAATTTTCCCTAAAATGTTTCCTGATTATATAGATTGTGGTTCTGCTCCTGTGCTTGACACTGTCATAAAACTTATTTTTTATAATGAAATTATTGCTTGTACTTCCCCCTTTGGGCTTAGGTTCTGGGAACTTAAGTGTGTGTGGGTGTGTGTGTGTTCTGTCATGTCTGACTCATTGTGACCCCATCGACTGTAGCCCACCAGGCTCTTCTGTCCATGGAGTTTTCTAGGCAAGGATAGTGGAATGGGTTACCATTTCCTACTCTGGGGGATTTTCCTGACCCAGGGGTCGAACATGTATCTCTTGCAACCTCTGCATTGGCAGGTGGATTTTTCACTACTGTGCCACCTGGGAAACCCCCAGAACATAAAGAACATGATTTATTTTGAGTTTGGAATGACTAATACAGTACGGAAGTGGGCTTCCAAGGTGACGCTAGTGGTGAAGAACCTGCTTGCTAATGCAGGAGACATAAATGACACAGATTCATTCCCTGGGTCAGGATGATACCCTGGAGGAGGAAACGGCAATCCACTCCAGTATTCTTGCCTGGAAAATCCCATGGATATAGGAGCCTGGTGGGCTAGTCCATAGGGTTGTAAGGAGTTGGAAACAACTGAAGTGACTTAGCATGTAAAATACAATATGGAAACAGACCACAAACTATTAAAAGTGTTGACCTGCCTAAACTTCATAAGACAGTTTCCTTTCTTGCTCAGAGCGGGGTGGGGGGAAAGTCTTCCACTCTTTTTCCAAACACCTGGAGCTACACTCAGACTTCACTACTCTCTGCTCAGATATCAGTTCAATCTCACCCAGGGAAAAATGCCTTATAGGCTTTGAACTCCAGAGTAGAAAGAAACCTCAGGGTGCAAGTTCAATACCTTCCATTATTTGGATTTTAAAGCCATATTGACACAGTGTATAGGATCCTGAATTTGTGAGAGAGTTTTGGGGTTCAAGGTCTATAATTCCCAGGGTTTATCAGGTACGATGTCTGGGGCACAGAAAGTACTTTTTAAAATACTTGTTTTATTGAGGAGAATAGAAGTATCATATTTGGCAAATCATTTACCTACTCTGAGTTTTTTTCTCATTTTCATATAACCCAAATTATACCATAAAGTCAAAATAAGTTTAATTATATCATAAAGTCAAAATAAGTTTGCCAAAATAAGTTAAACCGTCTCCCAGTGATTTCTGAGAGTTCCCCATGGTGTGTTCTGAACAACTGGGAATTTTTTTTCCCTCCTTCAGCTCCCTCTGTAAGCTGCCACATAGTTGCCTTTGCAAACTGCTGTGTTGACTGCAGCCCTGGGAGAGGAAATCTTGTTCTCCCATCTGGTATTTTATCACTTTTCCTCCCTGTTGGTCAACAAAGACCAGACTGCATCCTTTAATGCTGCTGCTGCTGCTGCTAAGTCACTTCAGTTGTGTCCGACTCTGTGTGACCCCATAGATGGCAGCCNAATAGTAAGACTAGAAGGGAATTTAGACAGGGAGGCCTTAGACCAAGGGCCTTCCGTGTTTTGTGTTCGGGATAAAATGTTGGTTTTCTTAAAAAGCAAAAATGTCATGTTCTTCAGAATAATCTAGATTTGCTTTACAGGTGGGAACCTGAGTTTGAGAATCTCAATTTTTCTTTTCTCTTCTCCAAACCAATCAGTGCTTGAAAATGTTCATGAGATTATCCATCCAGCAATTTTTAACAAGAGGCTCACTGCCCAGATGCCTCACTGTGGAATACAGAGGCTTCCCTGGTGGTCCACTGGTTAAGACTGCCTTCCAATGCAGCAGGTTGCAGGTTCAATCCCTGGTCGGGGAGCTAAGATTCCCACATGCCTGGCAGCCAAAAACAAAAAAACAAAAAAACATAAGACAGAAGCAATATTGTAGCAAATTAAATAAAGACTTAAAAACCATTGTGGAATGCACATGGGTACGTCATGGGTTTTTTTGCTTTTGTGTGGGTGTGTGTTCTTTTGTTTGTTTTTCTCCCTGCTTTGGAAGTGATGGCATCCACAAAGCACACTAACTCGTGTTCCACAATGCCAAGGTCCTACACAGACCCTTCCTGCCTTTCTCTCATTTTCCATTTTCATAAAGAAGGAGTGTATAAGTTCATTGATCAAATGGGGGAAATGCTCTTTATCTCTGAAGAAACTGACCTTGTTTTTCACGGAGTCAGTGTGGGATAGGGGTGGGCACAGGGCTGAGCTGACTAATAAGCAGCAGGTAAGGCAAGCGGGGAGGTTGGAGAAACCTGTTTCTCTCCTTCCTCCATGCTCCTGGCTTGAGGGGCTTAGGGAAGGGCAATGGGGATCCAAACCCAGGACCTATCTGGTGTCTGTAAAGGTTCTTTTCTACAACGAAGGAGAATGAGTCTTGGTAGGACTGTCTGGTGTATAAGAGATAGGTCTAGACCTCTAACAATGGGCAAATTCAAAACCTTGTGAATTCTTTTGGATCTACATAGTATCAGCCCACAGAAATAAACTAATTTACAAATGCGTATACAGGAGATTATAGTTTTCCACAACTACTGGGGCCTAAGAAACACTTTTTGAGAGATCTGTATCTTTAGTACATGGTATTAGAAACCAGGAAAGTTCCAGCTAAATATCTTGCATTAGCCTTAATTTTCTCTGAAATGAACAACTATAGTCCTTTGGACATATCCAAGCGTTCCCATCCCCCTTGTGCATATATTCAGATTATCCCCTCTACTTTAAAGACCCATCCCTAGCAAACACTAGGGGTACACCACTGAAACCTCCTCCCACCCTGGCCAGACACAATCGTAACCACTTGCATGAGTTATCTTGCAACAGGAGGTCTTGATAAGAAACATGGAACTAACAAGCTACTACCAACCAGAGGAAATCAGAAATGGTCAGAAGGAGAGAGGAGATGCCAGTCCATCTGTCCCACCAGTCTCCCAGAATCCATCTCACTCGAATCCATCTTGGCCGAGTTATGCCTGGGCCACCAGGAAGGACCTTGAGTCAGAATGATTGGCCAGAGACGACCCGGAAACTGAGCTCATTCCCATAAAACCTGAGCCTGTTAGCCACACAGCTTAGCCGTTCTCCTGGGCTCCCTTATGCCGCTGCTCTCTGCCTGGGCGCCCCTTCCTGATAAAGGCTCTTGCCTTGTCAGCACGTGTGTCTCCTCGGACAATTCATTTCTGAGTGTCAGGCAGGAGATCACACTTGGGCCTTGGAAGTGGTCCCCCTTCCAATAACACTATCACAGACCATTGCTGGTCTGAATCCAACCACAGTTCAAGTCCCACTTCAAGTACTGACTTCCTTATAAAGACTTCTTTCATTCATTTGGATCTTGCTATAGTTACTTCTTCATGAGTTTATGTTTTGCCTCCCCAATGAGAGCATATGTTCCTTAAGGCCTCAAATTAATCTTTATATTTCCTCGCATTCAAAATTGTGCCTGGTTTAGGTCCTTCAACAAAGTAGGCATTCAAAAAAAGATGTGGTGCATATATAGATATACACACATGCATTGCATATGAGTTTGTATACAAATACAATGAAATATTACTCAGCCACAAAACAGAAGGAAATAATGCCATTTACAGCAACGTAGATGGACCTAGAGGTTATCATACTAAGTGAAATAAGTCAAAAAGAGAAAGACAAATACTGTGATATCACTTATATGTGGAATCTGAAATATGACCCAAACGAACTTATCTATGAAACAGAAATAGACTCATAGAATTAGAGGGTGTCAGGGCAGAGGGTGGAGGCAGTCGAGGGATGGATTGGGAGTTTGGGATTAGCAGACTCAAACTAGTACATATAGAGTGGATAAACATCAAGGTCTTACTATACAGCACAGGGAACTACATTCAATATGCTGTAATAAGCAGTAATGGAAAAGACAAAAATTTATTGTTTGTTTGTTTAACCAGAACACCATATCCAAGATCTTCATCTATAAATGGAATGTTTGCACATGTTTAGAAGTTTGAACAGCAAAGAAATTGTTAACAAAGATTTCAATTCAAAACAAACAATAAACATCTAGAAGATTTCCTGAGTTCAACACATTCTAACTAGGTTTTGCACCTTCTGTGTATTAATCTAGGCAGTTGAATAATTTGAATTCAAGTTCTGAGTAAATAGCCTGAGGCATGGCAAAATCTTCAATCATCAAGAAAGATTCAATTATATTCTGTGTGTGCTTTCCAAAGAAGGAACATAAACTAATATTTTGAAAAGATTCTCAACCAGAGGGATAGAACTACAAGGATTTCTTTAATAAATATTGCTTACACCTAAAAGGCATAATGTCCATATAGTCAAAGCTATGGTTTTTCTGGTACTCATGTTTGGATGCTAGCACTGGAACATAAAGAAGGCTGAGTGCCAAAGAATTGATGCTTTTGAATTATGGTGCTTGATAAGACTCTTGAGAGTCCCTTGGACTACAAGGAGATCCAACCAGTCCATCCTAAGGGAAATCAGTCCTGAATATTCATTGGAAAGACTGACGCTGAAGCTAAAGCTCCAGTACTTTGGCCACTTGATGCGAAGAGCTGACTCACTGGGAAAGACCCTGATGCTGGGAAAGATTGAGGGCAGAAGGAGAAGGAGGTGGCAGAGGATGAGATGGTTAGATAACATCACCGACTCAGTGGACATGAATTTGAGCAAACTCCAGGAGATAGTGGAGGACAGAGGAGCCTGGCGTGCTGCAGTCCATGGGGTCACAAAGAGTCAGACATGACTTAGTGGCTGAATGATAATAACAGCATGTAAAATAAAGCCACCACATGATTCCCCCTCATCCTGGTTCATGAACTCTGTGCTTTATCTCCTCCAAATAATTAAGAGGGTGTCTTCTCCAAATTCACATGTTGAAAACTTACCCTCTCCCCGTACAGTGTGTTGATATTAGGAGGTAAGGACCTCAGGAGGTGATTAGATCATGAGGATGGAGCCCTTACGGTGGGACTTGTAAGAAGAGACCAAGAGCTAGCTGGTCCTTCTGCCCTGAAGGGGCAGGGACCTCAGGGACTGAAGGAGAGACTTGGAAATGGGACTTCATCAGACATTGGATTGGCTGATGCCTCGATCTTGTGCTTTCCACCTCCAAGACTAAGAAATAAACTTCTGTTGTTTAAGCCACCTAGTCTATGGCATTCTGTTATGACAGCCTGAGTGGACAAAGACAGCATGTTTATACCTACTATGGCCGTGGTGCTTTACAGACAGTTTCAGTCTGATCAGGAACCCTATGAGGCAGGTACAGAATACACCCATCCTACAGGGGACAAAAACAGGCTGAGAAGCAGTTAAGTAGCTGCTTCAAGGTGATGGGGCTGAAAGTGGTCCTAGTGCAAACCTAAGTTTCATTGACTTCAAAATATATACTTAAAAAAAACTGTACAGTGCTGCCTTCTGACAGTGTCTTCAAAGCCATCCGAACAGACGAGAATGATGAGCTGATGCTTAAACGTTTTTTAAGTGGAAATGCTGTTTGATGCAATGAAACGAAACAGGTGACAGAAGATGTGGCCCCCGCTCTGCTGTGGGCCACCAAACTGACCTCGGCCAAGTCACTCCATCGCAAAATCATAAAATCAGGCTATAAATGCTGAAAAATGCATCTTGGAGTCTCCTCACTTTGTGGAGGAAGAATTTGAGGCCCCAGTGAAGCCACCTGCCTACAGCCCCAAAAAAGCAGAATTCAGGCTTATCTAACCCATGGAGGGCCGCTTCCACTGGTCATGTCTCTTCTCTCTGGACCTTGGACTGCCCATAAAGCAAACCTTGAGACCAGGTATGCTGTCTCAGTCAGCGTGATATGTTATAAGGCTATAGACTTAAAACAAACATTTATTTCTCCCAGTTCTGATGACGCGAAGCCCAAGATGAAGCGCTGACAGAGCTGATGTCTGGTGAGGCCACTCTTTGTAGTTTGCAGATGTTATTCTTCTCACTGCATCTTCATGTGAGTGAGAGAGATCATCTTTCTTGTTTCTTCTTATAAGAGCACTAATTCCACTTGTGAGGGCTCCATCCTCATGACCTAATTACCTCCCAAGGGCCCCACCTCCTAATACTATCACATTGAGGGTTAGGATTTCAATACATGAGTTTTATGGGAACACAATCAGTTCATAACGTATGTGATTCACTAAGACTGTGGTATGCAAATATGGAGAATTTTAATACGATCTTTTAGCACATAACTAAAAAGTGAGACATTTCAGAGTCCTATGAGAGAATGAACATACACCCTCTGAGCCTCTGTGTATGTAATATGTATGTGGTGTGTGTGGTGATAGAGACAAAAAGACAGACAGACACACATACAGAGCAAGAGACACAAAAAGAGAAAAAGGAGGGAAAATGTGTTATAGAGAGAAACCTGTTCTTAGGGCTGCCTCAGACCCCAAAAGCGTACCTAAGTGAGTTTCTAATCTTTAAAACAGAAACAAAAGCCTTTATTGAGTAACAGTCGGTAGAAAGTTAAGAATCAGTCTTAGTGATTTATTTAGTGCCACTTCTCACCGTCATTTTGAGATTGTTAGACTGGGCAAAGTTCAGAAAGCAAACCTGGTATGTTTATGGGAGATGGAGCTGCATTCGTGCTCTGGGTGGGATCGCCTTTGCAGGAGAACATTACATTTCCTCTTAAAGGCAAAGTGCTGTAGGTTTTGCCTTGACTTTATGCATGCATGCTAAGTCACTTCAGTCGTGTCTGATTCTGCGATCTGTCAAGCTCCTCTGTCCATGAGATTCTCCAGGCAAGAATACTGGAGTGGGTTGCCATGCTCTCTCCTCCAGGGGATCTTCCTGACCTAGAGATTGAACCCTCGTCTCCTGTGGTTGCTGTATTGCAGGCGGATTCTTTACCATTGAGCCATCAGGAAAGCCCCTTTATTGTGTATTTACATTTATATCTGCACTTGTTCACCTACCAGTGTTTATGAAATCCTATATTTGGGCTGCTTTTTCCATGACAAAATGTTATCATTTGTAATAAAAAAAAAAAAAAGAAACTAACCAGAAAATAGAGAAATATATCTTTATCTAAATGATCTCTTTCTTTTTGAATTCCCTGGTGGTCCAGTGGTTAGGACTTCATACTTTCACTGCCAAGGGCCTGGGTTCAATCCCTGGCTCAGGAACTAAGATCCTGAAAGCTACATGGTGTGGCCAAATAAATAAATAAACTCTTTCCAGAGCAGCAAATGATTCTCTGGTATAATGTATATAGATAGAGACACACTGAAATGCTAGTATCCTGGAAAAAGTTATATAGCTCACACATACAAAGAGCATTTACTCCCTGGGCCTCTCCTCAGACTTTCAATCTCACTCCTCCAACAAAATAACTATTACTCATGTAAAAAGGCTAAAAGTTCTGGCATGTGAGGTCTGGCTCCATGAGGCTGTGGTGGAACAGCCCTCCTTTCCTTTTTACTGCATTTGGCACACGTACGATTCCTGTAGGTGTATTTTTTGGCCTAGATCTTCAGGGAACTCTTTTGTCCAGTAACTGATGGGCTTTTATTGAAACACCTCTCTGCTTGAAGAGAGAAGACTTAACCTATGTCAGCTTAGAAGTTAATATATTGTGCCACAATGGAGTGCAGCCATGAGGATTTAAACAGTATTTCCCAAAAGGTTTTCCTTGGAACCCTAGGCCTGCAGGATGCTATGTGACAAAAGGTTCCCAGGTCAAATAAGTCTGGGAAACACTGCCTGCTGTAGAGTCACTGATGCATGTGAGCAGGTTACAAGTTTGCTCTGATGGCTCCTGCTCTGTACCAGATGCCTAAATTGGAAGTGCCTTGAAAGGGGCTTGGCTGTGGGCCTGAACTCCTCTCTTCACCCTCCCTAGGTAATCTCATCCAGTTCCAAGACTTTAAATGCCATCCGTATGCTAATGAGTTCCCAATTTATATCTCAAAACCTTCCTCCTAAGCTCCAGACTCATCTATGCGCAAGACCTGTCTACTTGATAGCATCTCTTACATATGTAATAGGTATCTTGAACTCAGCTTGGGTAAAACAATCTCTTTATTTCCCCCATGCCTTTAAGCCTTTGCTTCTCTAGTCTTTTCTGGCTCATTCAATACCAGCTCAGATGGTTTGAGCTGACACGCCTCAGTAATACCAGCATGTATTTCATTGCTCACACCCCAGAGCTGGAAGTGATGACTGTCTTACTCTGGTCCCTATTACATCCATTAGCCATCAGGAAGCCCTGTTGTCTCTACTCAAAAATGTGCTGAAGCCATCCCTTCTCTCTCTCTGCACTAACAAGAGCATCATCATCTCAGATGAATGACTGCAGGAGCCTCCTAACTTGTTTCCACTTGTATATTGGCCTCTAGATTCTATTCTCTACCCAACAGCGAAGGAGGAATTTTTCTGTTTTGGATTTTTGGTTTTTCTCCAAACTGTCAATTAGATTGAGCCAAGGCTTAACACACTTCAAATTGCTTTCCACTGCACAACAATCAAACCTTACTTCTTCCTGCGGTTTCTAAGATCACACCTCATCACATGCAGGTTCTCAGCTCCAGCCATGGAGGCTCCTATCTGCTCTTTTCACATGCCAAACTTTGACCTGTGAGGTAGGTGGAGCCACTGTTCCCTCTGCCTGCTGGATTCCCCACTTCCAGTCCTTCCCTATAATATCACCTGTTGAGATCTTCACAGTGCTCAGCAGTATTTGAAATCTTGTNTCTCAGCTCCAGCCATGGAGGCTCCTATCTGCTCTTTTCACATGCCAAACTTTGACCTGTGAGGTCTGTGGAGCCACTGTTCCCTCTGCCTGCTGGATTCCCCACTTTCAGTCCTTCCCTATAATATCACCTGTTGAGATCTTCACAGTGCTCAGCAGTATTTGGAATCTTGTTTGCCTGTTCACTTTTGTTGATAAACATCAGCTAGAAAGTGAATTCTATGAAGGCAGGCAGGTGTCTCACTCTTCACCAGAGTTTTTTCAGCACCTAGTGCCTGGCACATAATAGGTGCTCAATAAATATTCGTTGACTGCATAATGATTTGAGAAATTATGCAGTGGAGAAAACTGAGCTTAGTTTGACCTGACATGCCTCAAAAGTATTGGGTTGACCAAATAGTTCATTTGGGTTACATCGTATAGAAAGACTCAAATGAACTTTTTGGCCAACCCAGTATTTGACCACAGACCCCTACTTGCCATTGTAGAAAATACTCATTATCCCATGGCTCATTTCCTAGCATATAATTTGCTTTCTGCTGGTTTACTATCAACATTGGAAAGAGGTAATGTTTGAAATTCAGTGGATTTTCAAATCCAAACTTGAAAATCTCTTGTAAGCCAGTTTTGGTAGGTCTTTGAGAGTCCAGGATATTTTTATTGGGAGAATGTTAGTTTAAAAATAAGTTATAGGGCATTCTTTCTTTGAGATATGGGTTCAAAAATTCAAAATAGAATCTCAAGATTGCAAAGTTCAGAGATTGGTGAAGTGTTAGAGGTGAGAGAGGAGTCCAGACAGGATACAGCCAAATGAAGGGATGCGGTTGACTAGGGTAAAATGGGATGGAGGCCCCCTAAAGCTTTCCTGCTTCTAGTGGAATTTTTAGAAACAGTGACCTACAGTTGGAAACTTGGCTATTTTCACCCTGTGTATGTTTTCTGTGATTATTTCTTTTCTGTTTTCCCTCATGTTTAGTAAAGCTGTTCTTGAAAATACCAGCCTGTCTCCTTAAGGAGACAACTTTGTCCACATTGAAAAATTTAAAGGGGGAACCACACAGGCTTGGGTGAGGCATGGATAGGTGATACGATGACCCTAAGTCAGGAAAACAGAAATCTAAAGTAAAGATGGAAGTCAAGCCACAGAGTCAGGGGGAGTTTTTCATCCCCTTCCAACCTGGAGGCGCTCCTTCAGGGGTCTGATTTGGTTCAGCTCTTATGTGTTTAAACTGTGGAAGGTTTTGTGCTAATTAGACAAGGCTGATTCCATACAAAGTCACACACATGCAGTATGAAGCTATAAAAGACAGTTTGATCAAGGAATTGTCTAGTTGAATGAAAAAACTTGAAATTAGATGAGGAAAATTTGAGAAAGTCGTCAAGTTTTGAAGCATATGCAAAGAATATGTAAGAAGCTTTGTGCACACGACTGAGTGCTCTAGGTCTGTAACCTCAGTATTTCTCAATCTATGGCTGCACGAATGTTGGCTGCTGGATTTTGTTTCTGGGGCGGACTCTTGCTTTATTCTTGAAGAGACAGATGGGGAAGTATCTTTAACCACATGAACGTGTCATCTCTCAGTCGTGTCCGACTCCTTGTGACCCCATGGACTGTAGTCTACAAGGCTCCTCTGTCCATGGGATTTTCCAAGCAAGAGCACTGGAGTGGGTTGCCATTTCCTTCTCCAGGGGATCTTTCCGACCCAGGGATCGAACCCGGGTTAAAAACCCAGAGGAATAACCCTAGCATCAGTGGATCAATAGATATGAATTTGAGAAAACTCCAGGAGATAGTGAAGGATAGGGAAGCCTGGTGTGCTGCATTCTATGGGATTGCAAAGAGTCAGACACGACTTAGCAACTGAACAACAACAACAAAGGCTTACAATTAGGGGAATTGTGTATGGTGTTTAATAAGATAAAGGGCTGGTTGTGTGGCAGATAGGTTGCAAATGTGAAGGGATAATTATGTTATTTGTGATTTTTCTTTATAGGTAGGTCTTAGGGAATGCATTAACTAGACTTCCCCAGAGAAACAGAATCACGTGTGTGTGTGTGTGTGTGTGTGTGTGTGTGTGTACATACTCTACAGAGCCAGTGTCCTAGCTTGCATCTTAAAGCAGGAAGCTGTTATATAACAAGGAAGAGCTGACATTCCCATTTTAAGGCTGTCAGGCAGGAGAAGGCAGGGGAGGGCTAGCCTTGTCTTCTTTTCAGGTTTTCAACTGATTGGGTGGGACCCACTCACATTATGGAAAGAAATCTGCTTTACTCAGTCTACTGATTTAAATATTAACCTCATCCCCAAACATTATGGCAACACTCAGAATAATGTTTGACCGATTACCTGGGTACCCAGTGGTCCAGTCAATTTGACACATAAAATTACCCATCACAGGAGGTAAGAGATGTGCATGATAGTATCACCACCCAGGATGATGAGCCGGCCCCAGGAACGTGGTAGCGGATTGGACAGAAGGAAGGAGAGAATCAGAGCTTGTAACAGAGTCAATGGATTCTTTGACAATGACACTTGAAATTCAGTGTAAGATTTTCTTTTCTATGCTGTCTTCCCCATGTGTTATCTTTAGGACTTTGTGTTATGGATTGAATTGTACCCTCCTAAAAACTATAAGAAGAAGGAAATGGCAACCCACTCCAGTACACTTGCCTGGAAAGTCCCATGGATGGAGAAGCCCGGTAGGCTACAGTCCATGGGGTCGTAAAGAGTTGGACACGACTGAGCGACTTCACTTACTTTCTTTCTTAAAAACTATAAAGGCTTCCCAGGTGGCGCTAGTGGTATAGAACTGGCCTGCCAGTGCAGGAGATGTAAGAGACACGTGTTTGATTCCTGGGTCAGGAAGATCCCCTGGAGGAGGGCATGGCAACCCACTCCAGTATTCTTGCCTGGAGAATCCCACAGACACAGGAACCCGGTGGGCTACAGACCATTGCGTCTCAAAGAGTTGAACATGACTGAAGAGACTTAGTAGACACATAAACACTATAAAGAAAAAGAATGTGTTGCAGTTGTAACACCTGGTACTTCAGAATGTCACCTTACTTGGAGATAGGATCTTTATAGAGGTAATCAGGTTAAACTGTCTTGAAATCAGTCCTGAATATTCATTGGAAAGACTGATCTGAAGCTGAAACTCTAATACTTTGGCCACCTGATGGGAAGAAGTGACTCACTGGAAAAGACCCTGATGAGGATGAGATGGTTGGATGGCATCACCGACTTGATCGGCGTGAGTTTGAGCGAGTTCCAGGTGTTGGTGATGGACAGGGAAGCATGGGGTGCTGTCTTCCATGGGGTCGCAAAGAGTTGGAGGCCTCTGAACAGATTCTTTCCTCATAGCTCTCTGAAGAAATAACTCTGTCAACACCTTGATTTCAGATTTCTGGCTTTCAGAACTTTAAGACAGTAAATTTTTATTGTCTAAGCCATTCAGTTTGTGGTACTTTCACAGCCCAGGAAAGGAATATACTTAGTCAAGTCTACCACACATAATAGGCTGTGTTACCTGTACTTGGAAGAATGAAGGAAGGAGTTGATGTACATTTAAAGAATGTAGCCCCAGGGGTAAGGAGCAGTGGCCTGGAGAAAAGGTCAGGAGGTCACAGAGGCAACTGGGAAAGAAGCCTGGAGCAATGAGCAGGGTGCTGAGGATGGTCTCAAACGAGGGACTGAGAAGGACAGTACTTTGTGTATACATATATATTAAAGAATCTAAGTATAAGTAGATGTCATTATAACCATTGCCAATATCATCACCAAAAAATTAACTGGCTATCTACAGAAAAAAACTGTCAATACAACTAGTGCCTGATGAATAATCCTGTGATCAACTGAGAGCATTAATGGAGTTTATATTAACTCTTAAAATGTTAAAAATTAAAAGGTTTGTATTAACATTAACAGCATTGAAAAGGAAATGGTACATATTAACTTTGACTATGTTAAAAATTAAAGGGATAATCTTTATATCTGTATCAACAACTGAGGCACAAACATCTTGATGGAGGCTGTATGAGTCCAAATGACTTACAGCATCATGACTGGCAAATACATCTCTTTATCTCAATGCGGCTATGTGACATGTTAGCACTTTGCTTCCTAAATACTTTCTTCTGCTGAAATGTTGCCCTAGATATAAGTAAGGAGCACCATAAGGCTATAAGAATGGGCAAACGAAGAATAAATGGAAGGAAGAGAGGGAGGAAAGAAGGAGGCAGGAAAGAAGGGACGAGGGACCCAGGACATTTTAAAATCCCAGAGCCAAGTTCTAATACATTTGAAATACCCAGATTTGGTTTCAGATAATACTGGATATTTCTAAAGTAGATCTTGAAATGTTTGACAAATGTCATGGTTAAATTATTAATATGGGATAAAGACGTTAATAGTAATAGTTATTTAATAGTAAAACTTAAGGCTTCTTTAGAGTCCTCAATTCATGGTTTACTTCTAAAATCTTTGAATCAGCATCTAATTTCACAAAACAGAATGAAGATTCCTTGGAAGTCTAAGCAGTAGGTAGACAGGAAAGAAATTCAATGACAGTATCTTGACATCTTTAATACTGAGAATACTAATATGATAACAACAGCTATTCCTTTATTCTAAGGATTTCCATTATAAGGACTTGTGGTTATTCATTTTCCTTGCTTCTTGTTAATTATAATTTTTAGGGCTACATGCATGACTTGAATTCTATTAAATACCAAATGATTTCCCACATATTTAAGTTTGAAATCAACCTCTTTTAATAGATAGAAATTACCCTTCCCCCCAAAATGATACAGTAAGTGTGCAGACAGTCAAAATGAACGTCATTGTCCTTCTTCCTTATTGATGAATAATTGATGAGTCTAGGGCCAGGTCCAGCTAGGAAAGAAAATGATAATGCCTAAGTGGCAATAGCTTTTCTGGACAGAGTTGGGGGAATGGATTGAATGTCCTTCCATTTTAGGGATCTATTAGTATGTGTGCAAGAAAAGCACTTTGATGTGGTTTTTAAGGGAATGTCTGATAGATATTTCCTGGCCTGGGATAGTCCATTTATAGGATATACTGTCTATGTCTCTAAACATTCTGCAAAACAGTCTGATGTCCACTGTACTCTGTGAAGTCACTTTTGTAAAGAAAGTCCTAAGTGAAATCACTGGCTGAGGCAATGACTTTGGGAAGGTCTGAACCAGTTTTGATGTAATGCCTCTTCCAGGAAAATCCCAGGACTTTTAGGGGTGCTTGTTTGCCGTTCTATTGCAAAACATGACAGTCTTGGGCTGTCTAATGTATTAGACTTAATATTACCACAAGTGGACATGATCATACAGCCCTGTTCCACATCATTAGTGAGAGTAAATGCCTTGGCCAGAATTCTGCCCACATTGTTTCTAGCCAGACATCCATTAGTAAACATTGCTGTCTTAAAATATTGTTTGGCTTCTGTGGCTGGCTCATCTGCTAATGGAAACTAGGTCCAGATTTTTTAAAGTATAGAAATGCTATTCTCCAAGAGAGGTAGTTAGAAATTTGGGGAATTCATGATAGAATTTTTCTAAAGTTCTGTTTTATTTTATTTGGGGGGGGGTTTAAAATGTTCTTGCTAGAAAATATAGGGACTCCTCTGGCAGTCCAGTGGTTAAGACTCCAAGCTTCCACTTAAAGGAGGTATATGTTCAATTCCTGGTTGAAGAACCAAGATACTACATGCCACAGTGTGTGGCCCAAAATTAAAAAGAAAGAAAGAGAATATATATATATATATATATATATATATATTTCCCATTTTGTGATAATGTCAATTAAGGAGGTAACTCCCTAGTTCTCTTAATAACTCGGCCATGCTCAGTGTTGACACCTTCATAGAGATCAGCATAAATTGAAACATCTCTCTTCAACCTGAGCAGTTGATCATTCTTAGTGGGCATTTCTAATGAGGGCTTAGTGAAAATGCACATTGTAAATCATTGTAGCATTTTACACAATCTTAAAAATAAGAAAGCTGTGGTACATATACACA